>JAHBCN010022446.1:0-13291 GCA_019359885.1 Listronotus oregonensis
TCTGTTTGTTATTCAAAGATATTTTACCCTATTTTACATTTTTTGTACAAACCTAGTCCTAAAACACACTTTCCATAAGAGCGCTTAGGTAAAAAGTGTTGTGTTACACTATTTTTGAATAAGCAAATTTTTTACGTATCGGGCTCACGGCCGATTTTATTGAAATTTAGTATACAGTGGTTTTTTGAGGCGCTGATTACGAATCTGAATTCAAATTTTGGTATACCCAAATTTTGCCGGACACATCTAGTTTTTAAGTTATAATGCTCTACTCGGACCTAACCTCAAAAACGCACAACTTTTCTAAAATTGCTCATTCTTGAAACTGTTCATACCCAAGGTGAATGATTTATGGTAGAACACCTTTTATTTTACAGGATAAACTCATTTGCCTGATTATTTACTCGTTGGTTTTACTAAAAAACATTTAAAAAGTTTATTTATATTCAAAAATAATCAAGGAAATTATCTAGGGATTTTTAGACAGATATGTTGGCGAAACTAAAGGGCGCCACATTTAAAATTTAAATTGTTTTACCAGCATTAAGTATAAAAAAAACAAAATATTTTATCTCTAACAGAGAAATTAAAAAATTTTAAAAAAGTAAAAAATTATTTTAATCATTTTGGGTGCATTATGATAAGGGTGCATAAGAACTGCACTTATATTGCAACGTGTTTTTATTAAAAGTTAGATAAATAAAAGTGAGCCAGGGCGCATTTCCCCAATTTTGGATTTGTTGATAAGGCATTAAATAGATAAACAACACCTTTTTTTAAAAACAAACAAAATAAATGCATTTAATGAAAATTTTTTTTACAAAATTTAAAAATTTTAAAAAAGTAGGCGCTTTTCAATCGTTTCCAGTTGCCCGGCTTAAAAATCTCTGATAGTTTTGTTGATTTTTTAAAAGTAAAAATATTTTCTTTTGGTGTTTTTTTTAAAAATAACTATTAAAAAATCGTAAAAATAAATGTATCCTAATAAATAATAAATGTTTTACCATAAAATCATTTAGTTTGGCTGTGATCAGTTTTAAGAAGGAAATTTAAGAAAAGTTTTGTGTTTTGAGATTAAGTCCGAAAGGTTATAACAAAAAAACTAGAAGTGCTCAACAAAATTTGAGTTCAGATTCGTAATCGGCGCCCTGTATCTAAATTTCAATAAAATCGGCCGTTGGCCCGATAAATAAAAAATTACCCTGAATAACAAACAGACCTTTAGTGATTCATACCCCTGACCCTAGTTCACCTTGGTAGTGGAGTAAAATTTGGAAGGAAAGTCGCTTAGTTTTCGAAAAAAAAACCGGCGTAAAACAAACCAGACTTAGTAGGATTCTTTAATAAGGAAAGGGGGTTTTCCCGAAAATCACTTTTTACGACATTTTTTAGGGGTGAGAACTTTTTATTTCAAAAAAACCCAAAAAAAAATTGCAATTCATTACAATGGAAAAAAAAGTTTATTATTGAAAATTTATATATACATGCTGCGTACAAATTGTAGCTATTGTTTAAAGTTTGTAAAACAAAAATTTTTAGATTTCTGTTATAGTATTGAGTCAGTGATATTTTTAACGGCCAAAGTCATATTTTTGCCCCTTGGCAGCGAGCCGGCCGACTGAAAAGATCTTACGGCCCGGTGGAAGTGTATAGTTAAAGTTTTATCAACGGGTTTTAAAACCCAGATCTAAGGGCTGTTAAGTTGTTTAAAAAAGGAAAATTTTAAATATCCAAAACAGGTGGGTGATTTTTAAACCCATCCCAAAAAAACTGTTATTAATTACCCACCAAATTTAAATAGGTTTATTAAATTTTTTTTTATTGGTTGCTGGTAAAGAAAACCACCTACGGGTTCGTTATTTTTTTGGTGTACTCTTCTTTGTACTTGGGTTCGTAGTATCTGGTACACGTCAAGAAGTCAAACAAGAGACTTTGTATAAAACATACTTTAATATAAAAATAGAAAAATAGTATAAATATATTATCTTACTGCATCTAATGTATCTTATGTATCTAATCTTAATGTGTATAAATCAAGTTATTAACTTAAGTTATTAACTACAGAGGAGGTAAAGCGATTTGTCGCATTTGCTAATTACTATAGGAAGTTCATTAGGAATTTTGCAGAAATAGCCCAACCGTTAAATAGTCTGAGTCGTAAAGGCAAAACTTTTAAATGGACAGACAGTGTAACTTGCCCTTCGAAACACTAAGGCAGGCGTTGGCAAAGCCTCCCTTTGTTACAATATCCAGATTTTTTAGAGAAAACGAGTTTGTGCTCAGAACAGATGCTAGCGGATACGCATTAGGTGCGTTTGTCATTCAAATGACAGACCCGGTCGCCTTTTTCTTCAAAAACATTAAATAAGGCAGAAAGGCTTTATGCGACGGTAGAGAAATTGCTCGGATAGTATGGGCAGTAAACATTTCAGGCCATATTTCTATGCCAGAAAGTTTAAAATTTTAACCGACCATCGTCCGTTAATTTATTTATTTAATTTGACAAATCCGTCAAGCAGATTAACGGGAAAAATAGGTTAGTATTGAAGAGTACGATTTTTTCGGTGCATTATGTCAAAGGTTCAGAAAATGTTTAAAGCAGACGCACTATCGCGTATAGTTATAGAATCTAAAGACTTAAAAGGAATGAATGAAAAAATATGTGGGGTGTGAATGTGTTAACTAGAGCACAAGTTAGAGATAGAGCGGGTTTTGTGTCAAAACCAGAACTAACCCAACCTGGGAGAAAAAAGACGTACAGACCGGAGGCAATTGATCACCCTGTTGTACCGGGTTTTAAAACGTCCCAATGACAAGATTAATTAAAAGTAGTGTCTAAAACAGACAAAATTAAAAAATTAATTTTAAATACTGTGATAATTTTATTTACAATGTAATTCACAAAAATTTTTTACCCGAACAGTGATCAGCTATGACTTAGGCATTTGGGCATCTGGACAAATGGTGCATAAAAAAATATTCCGGAAATATATATTTAAAAATGCAAAATCAAATTTTTAAATTTACTGTAAAAGTAAATCGCATTGTTAGAACTGACTATAAAAATAAATATATTCGGGATGCGGGTATAACAGATAAAAAATTAAGACATATAATCTTAAATGATTTTCCCGTTACCAACGGGGGTCATGCGGTGTACAACGCATGTACAACAATAAAGGAAAAAATTTTTTGGGCAGGTCTCAAAGGAGACGTAAGCCACTTTGTCAAAAAATGTAAATTGCCAAAGGTATAAGCATTCAAATCCCAAGAAGGTACCAATGGTAATAAAAAATGGCTAAATCAGCATTCAAAAGGTTTAAACTTGACCTTGCAGCCCCTCTCCTGAGGATAGCCAAAAAAAAAAATACATTTTGACGCTTCAGTGCGACTTAACAAAGTTTGTGGAAGGATATCCAATAGAGGATAAGGAAGCTAAAACGGTAGCAAAGGCATTGTAGAAAATTTTTCCGATACTTGTGAAATCCTAAGGACCAAGGTTTGGAAGTTATGTCTAGCAGGTTTAAAAGAAGCTTGTAAACATTAGGGATCCAACAGTTAAATTCTACAGCATACCATCATGAAACGTTGGGGAGGTCTGGAAAACTCACATAAACATTTGGGTCGTATTTGCGTATGTTTAAAAAATATAAAGAAAGTAATTGAGCGATTGGGTATCGTATTGGTGTTTTTCATATAACAACACGGTAAACACCTCAACACGCTATACACCATACGAGCTTGTATTTGGTAAAATAAGCAAAATCCCGTCAAACCTTACTAATCAAATCGATCCTATTTAAATTTTGAGGACTACCCATTTGAGTTGAAATTTAGATTGCAGACTGCGTGGAAGGGATGCAAGAAATAACTTAATTTTAAAAACCCTTTAAACCCAATAAAAGATGAAAATACCCCAAATTATAAAATCGGAGACATGGTCCTAATAGAAAACAAAAATGTAGAGAATAAATTAAGGAAATTTTTTAAAGGTCCATTTAAAATTTTAGATATTAAAACCCAATGTAGTTTTAAATGTAAATAATAAGTCCAAGGAGGTACATAAAAATATTATTTAACCTTATTTTTTAATTTTAAATTGTACATAGTATATAAGATAGAGAATGAAAAAAAAAGTTCGGGAAAACTTTTTTTTTTCAACTTTTGGGAAGGTGTAATGGTTAAGGTGGAACCAAAGGCTAAAGATATAATCTTGAAAGGTTAGTCCCAAGTACTTGTTAGGTCTAATCCATTGCACGTATAAAAAACCATTGACCGTGAAGGTTAACAGGATTTAAATTTATGTTATTTAATTTAAACATTAGTTTATATAAATACTCATATATTTTTTAAAACTTTATATTAAAAAAATGTTTGTTTAATGTTTAAATATATATATATATATATATATATATATATATATATATATATATATATATATATATATATATATATATATATATATATATATATATATATATATATATATATATATAATAATTATAAAAAAAATTTATCCCAATTAAGATTAGATACATTTAGATACATTTAGATGCATTTAAATGCAGTAAGATAAGTTTATACTATTTTTCTGTTTTTATTTAAAGTATGTTTTATACAAAGTCTCTTGTTTGACTTCTTGACTTAAGATTGGGGTTTGTTATACTTGATAGAAGAGGAAAGG
Organism: Listronotus oregonensis; assembly: GCA_019359885.1. NCBI lineage: Eukaryota > Metazoa > Arthropoda > Insecta > Coleoptera > Curculionidae > Listronotus > Listronotus oregonensis. The sequence goes on from JAHBCN010022446.1 coordinate 4,685, forward strand.
CGCCAAACCTGGTGGAATTTCAGACCAAGATCGGATCTTTCAGAGATCATATAAACCCATTCCCAAATATACAAGTCATTATTTAGAAAGGATAACCCCAATAAAAAATACCTGCCCTCTTACCTTAGTGTCAAAAAAAGTACAACTGCTATTTGCAGTTTTGTGAAGAAAAGAAAGCGTCCTGTTAAAGAGTGGCTTTATCGTGAGATTTTTAACACGGAATTTAATCTCTCATTTCATCAACCCACACAAAACATGCAATAAATGCGACAGTTTTGATGTTGTATTGAAATCTGGAGATGAAGAACAGAGAAAAAAGGTACAAATAGAAAAAAAAGTTCCCAAAGGAAAGCAGAGAAAGGACAGGAAGAAAAAGACAGGCAAAAAAGCTTGCCCTTAAGGTCTGAAAAAAACCTCATTTGTTTGACCTTCAAAAAACACTATCAACTCCTTGTTTAACGACGAATAAAGGAGGACTACCTGAGAACTTTAGGACTTCAATTTTGGTTCATGACCTTGGCAATAATAAGGCTTATATGGGGGGGGAGCACATGGTATGAAAGCATCGCTTGTAGAGGATCTTCCGGAAGTGGCGTCTTGTTTATTAAAGTTTGTTCAGCAACTGCCAAAGTCAACAAAAAATATTATAGCCTTTAGATAAAAATGTATTAAAATTTTGGAATACAATCTGTAGACCACAAATTCTTAGAGCCGATATAGGTGTGCATATGGAGTGCGATGAAGACTTCGCATTAATTGGAAACAAGCGCCACGTTCAGTACGTATACGTACCTACTGAATGGAATAAAGCCATTAAAAAAAGAGTTGCAAAAAAATTTCTGTAACACAAATGAGATTGGCCGACTTTTCTCATTTTCAGAGCTTGAATTTAATCCATTGTTGCAATGACATAGAAAAAAGAAGATTGCCTGGAGACAAATCAGATAGATAAGGCTTGAAAAGATCAACCATTTCAATGAAATTTAAAAACACGTTAAGTGAAACAGTTGAATTTTATGAAGCAGACTGGGCCCCAAAAAGTAAAGGAAGACGTGCGGCACAAAAACTTTGCCTATTGTATAATGAGACACCAAAAAAAAACTGCTTAAATGGCAAAACCAAGAGCTGGCAGTTTTTTCCCCTTTATACCACACATTTTTACAAAAATTTGGCACATGAAGATTCAAAAGAGTCAAAAGAAAGAGCATAAAAAAAAAAGGGACAAAAAAGAAAACCAAAGGAGGTGCTGAACAATAAAAGAAGAAAAATGACAGCTATGAAGATATAGAAATGAAATTGGATTATTTTAGAGTCTGATGAAGATTAGACAATATAAACTGTTCTAAAATATGTATGTACTTTTCTTTCACTTTAATTTAGAATTTTGAATAAAGCACCTTTTTTTTACATTTCCCTTGTTTTACTCTAAATCATCATGTATGGAAAAATGATAAAAATGAGAAAAACTAAGTTTTTCGGGAAAAACACAATTTTTTTAAAAACCCAGGTATTTCAACAAATAATAATAGAATTTTTTAAATATATAATACGTAGCCATTTTTGGACCACTTTTACCGGGATTTTACTATTAGCCATTAACTTTGACCTTCATTTACTCAATATGATGTTAATGTTACTTGTACCATTTTTTCCACGGGACCCCCCCAATTTTACTTTTAGAGTAAAAAAAAAAATACCGCTATTTTCGGAGAAAAATGGGTTTTTTAATTTACCGTTGCGGTTCCCGCCATCCCTTAGTTTTAGAAACTTGAAAACAATTCCCACTACTTTGTCCACTTTTACAAAAAAATTTTTTTCCCAACCTGGGCGATAAATAGTTTCCGAGATACAGCCGGTGTCCTTTCTTATTCGGACACCCAGTACAATTGCGAGTGTTTTAAATGGAAAATATCCAGATTAAAATGGACACACCCATTTTTAAATTGATTTTTAGTTTTGTGAGGTACAGGTAGATAATGTGAGTTGTTTAAGTGAAAAATTCAAATTTTCACAAAAAAAACAGTGTTTTAAAAATCTTGAATAGGTAGAATTTTTAATCCTCTTTTTTAAACCTCAAAAAAGCGTTATTTTAAAAAAAAACAAAGCGAGGCAACTTAAAAAGCATTTTTTAAAAATGCAATTCTAATTTTTTTAATATCCAACACCGTTTGAATTCCCTTTGATTGCGAAAACCGCCAAATTTAAAAGAATTACAGAATAGGGAGCAGTTTTCCCATTTTTTATTTTTTACTTATTATTATTATAAAATGATCCCCCTTTATGTCCTATCTCATTTGTTTTAATTATTTTTTGTGTTTCCATAATCCAAAATAAATACACTAATGGCTTTTTAAATTTTTTTTTTTGTAACACAAGAAAAGCGATGACTTTGTATAAAATCTTTTTTAAGTATTTTTTTAAATCACCCTATATTAATTTTTTTACATTTCGTTTTTGGAAAATTTTTTTAATATTTTATTTTTTAGAATGGGCTTCAAAAACATTCAGTTTTCTTTCAAAAATTTTGTTGAAAAATAACCAGCTGGGGTCCGAACATAAAGAACCACAATGCATTATTCCATTTAGACTATTTGGTCAAAAAGTACAGAAAGATTAAAGATTTCTAATTTTGAAAAAAAGTAGCCAAGAAAATAGCAGTATTAAAGGATTTCGTGGGTAAAGAGAAATTTTTTTTCAAGTTTTACATCTCAAACGGTGAAATTTCAAAAAATTTTTTTGGCAGTTGGTTCCCTTTCATTATTCCAAAATCCCCAGATCCATGGCAACAAAAAAAAAATTATGTTGAAAAGCAAAAAAGAAAATTTTTAAAAAATTTTTATAATATACAAAACAACTTAACCAAAAGAGGGGGAAAAAATATTGCATTGAAAGAAAAAACGCAGCAAGAAAATTTCATGCAAGAAAACCAACCTTAAAAGTACCGTTAGAAATTTATTTTTAAATTTTTGTTTAATTTTAATATGTAAAGTTTTGGATTACGCCACTATTTGGGTAGATCTTATTAAACAATTCAACTGGGAGAGACCCCAAATTTTATACAAAAAGAAATCCAAACCTTAAAAAAAACCGTGGTTTTCTCAATCCTGTGAAAAGTCAGACTTTTAAAAACCCAAGCTCACAAAAGTTTCTCCAAAGCGCTTGTTCCAAAAATCGACAGGCTATCATCCAAGTAAGAAAGTCATGTTCCCTATCGCGAAAAAAGTCTGTCAGTGATCATTCGCTACATATGAGCAGCCAAGTTCTGCTGAACAAATAATCAATTAATCTTGAGGGTGTTACTTTTAAGAATAACCTTAACTTTTATAAAAACACCCTATCCATAGCTTTTCAGCTTCAAAAAAGCTTGGATTCCTCTTTTAAGCCAGAAAGTATTTTACTTTTCCAATCTGTATACTCTATATGTATCCCAAATCAGACCCTCTTTAGAATATTGTTCTTAGATCTGGGGAATAGGTCTCCTACAACTCTGCATTCTCGATTTTATTCAGAGAAGAGCTGTTCATCTTATAAATGATCCCACGCTCACAGAAAAGTTTCCCCTCATGCCCACCGTCGACTGTGGGGGATCTGTCGCTCTTCTATTTCACGGGTTTTGCTCATAGGAGTTGGCCAGTATAATTCCTCCTCTGGCAGCTCCCAACAGAGCAATACGTAGTGCAACTTTTATGCCTTTTACAATTCAACTGGAGAGGCCCCGAACATCCCGCTTTCTTCGTTACTTCACCCCTAGAGTGTTCAACTATGGAACCTGCTACCCTCAGAAGATTTTTTTCTCCTCCCAGCCTCCATATATTTATTCTCGTGTGAATAAACTCCCTCTTACTAGACTTAGCCCCCAAATACATACCGCCCAGCCTTCCTGGACTGTCCCAAGATAAAAAAAAAATTAAAAAAATTTTGTCTTCAAATTTTACCACAGGTAGTTCAGAAGTTAAGACCTTTAGGACATGTGTTCATATGAAGGAAATGAAGTTTTTTCTCAAAATGGACCCAAAACGGCCTCTTTTAATTCTTAGCATGTTTTTAAAAAAGACATCCAAATTTTTAATAAAACGTTTTTTTCTAGGAAGCTGAAAGGTAAAAAAAAATCAAATCTGGAAGAATAAATATACATTAATAGCCTTCAGTAAAGGCTGCGTAGTCCTAAATCAACTTCTGCCGAGTTTCATTTTATTTGAACGGAAAAATCCGAATACTAAAAATTATTTTAAAAATAAAAGATATGTATTGGCTTGATGGCGGTCATTCGGGTGGAAAACAAAATTGGGTCACCGATAGAAGTATTTTACAGTCATTAAGCTCTCAAGGTGACTTCAATCTTAAAGTTAGTTGGGTGTTCCAGTTTAAATTTTGGTTAAAATGTGTGTTGGTAACAGTCCCTTTTTTTTTCCAAATAGGCCCATTCCCGGGCCTAGAGCCCGTTGTCTAGAGGGGCCCGAAAATTAATTTTTTATGAAAGAAACAAAAACCTTCATATATGTATTTATATCTAATTATTATTTTTTAGTTTAATCTTATAACATAATATTGTGCAATTATTCAATAGTAACTTTAATAGCAATGGAAAAAAAATTATAATTAGTTTAAATTTATAAAAATATAATTTTTTTTTCCTTTTGTTTTATAGCCCAGCAGTCAAGCTCAAAATAGGGTCATACCCCGAATTTTTTATATATGCACCGATTTTCTTGAAAATTTGGAATTAAGTTTCTCTTACCCCATATTAAAATCTATATGGTCCAAGGTGTGCAAATTGCTTTTGAGGGGAAAAAACCACCCCTTATCGAAAAAAATAGATTTTATAGTTTTTTCTTTTTTTTCATTCAAAGTTTTTTTAATTAGGATACATACCTTTAAATATCTTAATATAAAATTGGTGTATTTTGAAATATAAACCCCTAAAATCTTTAAAAACAAACCTTTGATAAAAAATAATATAGAAAAATCTTTTAACGATTTGTAACATTACAATTGCAGTTTTACGGGAAAAAAAATTCATGGTATTTTAATAAAATTATTAGTTACCACTTTTCAGCCCCTAAAAACTATGCCTTTGCAAAAAATGTTTATTATCTCTATTTGAAACAATGTTTAATTTTTTTCAACAACCCTTTTGGCAAAAAAAAAATAAAAAAATTTTTAATGACTACTGATGTTTTAATTTTTTAAATTTTTTTTGGTTCTAAAGTTTATTCTCTAAACAAATAATTTTAAATTTTTCTACACCTTGGCAACCCAAGAACCAATTTGCCAAATGTCCTTTTCTTTAAATGTACCTACAGACAACCCAGTTCAAAGAAAAATCAGTGCCAAAATTTAAAACTTTTTTACTTTAAAATTGACTAAAAAAATCAAAATCTTTTTTTTGTGAACTCTCTTAATTTTTTTAAGCTATCACATCCTACAAAAAAAAATTTTAAAGGTAATTTTCAGGGCTACAAGCCATGTAAGTATGTTGAAGGGTGAGACTCTTCTTTTTTTGGGTAAAGGGTCAAAGGGCTGCGAAAAGCAGTCCTCGCCCATAGTGAAAGTCTAAATCGGTTATAACTCCGGAATTTTTTTTGCCACAAAAAAATAAAAAAAAGGAAATAATCATCAAAAAAATGCACATTTTTCTACCCTTTAGTTTTTTTCGTATCTCTTATGGTTTTGGATTAAAAAAAAAAAAACTTTTTGAAAAATAAAAAAAAATAAGCTCATTTTTTTAAAACGTATCTCTTATCAGTAAAACTTTCAGATGTATAAAAACATACAAAGTAATTGGAAGAATAAATTTAATTTTATTTTAATAAAACATTGGATTTTTTTTGTTTTAACCTTTTCCCCCATTCCACTGAAATTTCAGTCAAAAAGACTTCAATTGGTACTTTTTTAAGCCTTTTTTGTTTTTTTGTTTTTTTTGACTTTTTTTTTGAAAAATGACCCTTTTTCCGTTTTTGAGGTTATACTTAATCACGAACAAGAAAGATAAAGGCCAATAACTTGCCTTGGGGAAAATACTTTAAGATTTTTCATAAATGGGTCAATTTCTGTTTTTTTTAAAAGCTTCATTTTTGTTAATTGCACTTTTTTGATAAAACGCATAAATACAGGGGTTATTAAAAAAAAATTGAAAAATGAGGTTTTTTTAACGAAAAATCGCACATTTTTGAATTGCAAATAATTCGAACTATTGATCTGGAGAAAAACTTGACATGGCATTTTTTTACCTCAAATTTGCTCTATCGATTTCTGGGGGTATTTTTGGTAAAAAATTGCCCACCCCGAGAAGGTGAAATCCACCCCAGGGGTGGTTGGCATCAGCACCATATAGATTTTGCTTTTTGACTATCAATTATCATCTGTAAAATTTCAAATAAATTGGTGCATATATAAAAAATTCATGTGAAATTTGACTCCTGGACTATTATTAAAAGTTTTTATAAATACAAATTATAAATATCTATGTATCCACACAAATATATGATATAATAGGTATTATATTTTTTGAATGTAATGGGTTAAGGGGGCTAAAAATGGTGTGGCCCAAAACCCCTTCTGGTTAAAAAAGGCACTGGTTGGTAAGATTTGTTGTTTGTTAAACAATAAATATAATTTTTAGATATAAAATCCATGTTCATGTCACACCTTACCAAATACAAGACGAAAGGAGACCGTGGATAAAAGTGGAAGAAAGGATTTTCAGAAACTCTAAAAAAATTAAATTGTGGTTTTTCGACAGTACATTTTGAAGGCGTTCCACCTAGTATTATTGCATTTTGATGTTTTAAATCTTTTAGAAAGTAAGATAACTTAAAATACCCCCATTGAAAAGACATTGGCATGACGTTAAGTGTATTTGGAAATCTTCCGATTTGATCCCGCCAGGGGTAAAACGGTACTAAGCCAGAGGTTTGCTTAGGGCGGGGATTCCCTATTACGTTTAATGTTTTTGTTTACGTCATTCCAAATAAAAATGGTCCGTTAAATGATTGCCGGCATTTATAACTGAGGGTGGCCCAAAAATTATAATTGATACAAATTAAAATGTATTAATTTTCTTTTTCCCTCTCTTCTCTTTGTAAAGACTTTTTAATAACGACAGTAGGGGATTTTGGGGGCGTAAGACCTCCCCATTTCCTTAAACCAGAACTGGGACAGATCCTTCAAAAGGAATTGATTCACGGATCCGGATCTTTGTAAAGGAATCAATCACCAATACGAATCACGATTCCTTTTTTAAAAAAATAATCGAATTCGGGAATCAATTTCTTTCAGGTTACAATCCGGATCATCTTTAGTTTTTTAACCAAATGGTAATTAGATACGAATGATACTACATAATCCAGAAGATTTATTAAGCGTCAAAAAATTTAAAACACGGAGCTAGAACCGCGATATGTAATTTTAGCCTCATTTTGAAGTGCTGTAACTCTTAGCCAAATTAGTTTTTGGTTAATATTCTTAAAATTTAAATATATTATTTCTGAGATCAACATAAATCCACCCTTAAAAGAACATTTTTAGAACTGTATTGCAAAACTTGCGATGCTAGATTTTTTAGGTTTTTAAATGTGATTTTTGAGATAACCCCAAGCGACCAATAAATGCGACATCTTATTGTAATTTTACAGGAAGTTTCACAAGTACCGTTTAATAATTTCTCTGCTTACGGAATATAAAATATCTTACAATTTTAAATTCATTTTTGGATGATACCCTTTAATAGAAATAAGTTAAAAAGTCCCTCAGGGTTATCTCAAGGAAAACAAAAATTATGAAGATCGAGCAATCAAAACTTTTTAAAATAAATGCAAGTAAAATGTATGCCCGTTTTTGGATACCACACTTTATGGTTAGGAAAAAAAATTGTTTCATTTAATGTTGTTTCTCCGGACTTAAACTTACTTAGACTTAAAAAAACAACATATTTTAGTTAAAAATCACATGTTGGATGTGTTTCCTTATTTCAAGATGGCAGATGTTTTAAAATTCTTAATCTTAATTTCCGAAAATCAATGTGATGCTGATTAAAATTATTGAGTAAAAATTTGGAAATTTAAAATGGCGGATTTTGGCATTTATAAACCAAATTGCCTCAGTTTCTCTTCTCAGATATAGGGATTTTAGGGGGGCTAGGTCAAAATTTGGAAATTAAGAATCTTGAGTGAAAATTTAAAAAATTGAAATGGCGGATTTGGCATTTGTCTCCAATTAGAAATATAAAGGAATCGATTCCTCTTTGGAATCGATCCTTCTAAAAAAGGGAAACAATTCTGGATCATTTTAAAGTTATATAACGAATTCGGATCACGGATCCTTTAAAAAGTAATCAATTTCAGCCTTCAGATCCCTAAAAAGGAATCGATTACCGGATTTGATTCCTACCCAGCTCTGTCTTAAACAATTTATTTTTTATGTATATTATTTCAATAAGTTTTTAAATTTACCTTCCTTGACATTCAGGTGCTGAGATCAGAAACCTGATTAATAGATCGGGAGATAATGACAGGTGATGGTCTCCCATTTTATACCGCATGCCCTTTTAACGGTTGATAATTAACCCTAAAATGTGAAAGGTAAAAGGGGTTTTGCCCACGCCCCTCC
>JAHBCN010022447.1:0-13287 GCA_019359885.1 Listronotus oregonensis
CTAAAGAATTTTTATATTAATTTGGTATACCTTAGGGGTATGTAGGCCCGTATAGGTAAAATATAAAAGGGGTTTTCTGTAAAAGTTGTAATCATACGGTTTTTATATATAGGGTTATTTGTTGACAGTTTAAATTGTCCATTTTGGTTTATAACATTAAATTTGTATACAAGTCAAATTTTTTTTAACATTATCATATATTTTTCAATAATTTAAAATGTCTTATAAATTTTGGTTTAAAAACCATCCACCAATTTGGTAGGAATTTTTCAATTTTTTTTTTTTTTTGTAATAAATCATTAACTAGTATATTAATATTTTGCATTGACAACCCCCCCCTTCAAGAATGCACTCGCCGGTGTAGGCCTCATGCGACTGTAAGTATTTATTGTAACCTATTCTTTAGCTAATGAGTGATTATTTTTTTTTTTTTTTTGATAAAGCTTTACAGATAATTATTTTTTTCTTTTTTTTGAAATTTAAAATTTTTTCTTTTATTAGATAATTTTTTTTTTTTCCCAAAGTGGGGCGAAAAATTTCAAAAAATTTTTGGTTTTTAAAAATTTCCGGTAATAGTATTTAGGAAAAATTTTGTCAGGGGTTCAAAACCCAAAATTTTGTTTCTCTGGTATTCGAGGTTTTTTTTCCCCCTATCACAATCCTCGAAGCTTGTAGGTTTGTCTAGAAATCATATTTCCTTAGGGGTTTTTTTTGGGGCTATGTGGTAGGGTTTTTACATTCCCCTTGTATTTTTTTTGTTTTTTTTTTTCCCCCCAACAGTTGTCAGGGGGGTAAAAAAGGCCAGACATTTTCCCTTTTCCCCCAGGTCTCTTAGGGGTTGGGGAATTTATTTGGGCACGTGGGTGGAAATAAAATTTGCATGTTGAATTTGGGGGGAAAATTCCTAAATTTAAACAGCGATGTGCGTGCGCCCACTGGTACTTTTGGGGACAAAAACCACCCATGTTTTCCCTTTCCGTCTCTTCAAGAGAACAGGAAAATTTGCGCTCTTATTCAAACCATCTTTGTAGGATTTGTTGCAAATTTCCAAAATTTTCCCGATTTAAGTTACCTTTTAGTTTTGGTTTTGGTATTTTTGGTTGGCTTTCCATTTTCGGAAATCTCACTGCAGGACTTAGTTAGTTAAAAGTTGAAAATCCCCTTTACCCTTGGGTGTTCTTCTAGATTTTTAACTGGTATTTTTCCGAAAAAATTTTTTTGTAGCTTTTTTTGGGGTTTTCTTACGACCGCTTGGTTAGGGGATTTTTCATTTTTCTTTATATATTACGTCATGCGTTGGGCAATCAATTTCAGTAAGAATTAATTATTAATTACCCTAATTACCCAATTTAAGGGGTTTGTTTGGCCAATTTATTGCGAAAATCCAGTTTTATTGAATTATTCTTTTTTGTTTTTTTTTGACGTTGTTTTGGCTCTCTAAAGCTTTAAAAGTTTTAATAAATCCCGCTGTGGCCTTTTATAGATTCTTTGCTCTTCTGTTTTAAATTTAAATTTTCTGGGGTTAAATTATCTTCTTTTTTAATAAATTTTAATTCTGTTTTTCTTTGTTTTTTTCTTTTTGAATTTTTTCAGGGTTAAGTATCTGGGGCTTTCAGAATTTATTATTTAAATTGTAAATTTAAGGCCGGAAGGCTTTTTTCTAACAAAAATTAATTAATTTTTCCTTATTTGATTAGTTTTGGGCTTTTACCACGATTAAATACAATCGTATGGTTATTACCTTTTATTTTTAACTAGTTAAGTGGTTGTTAATTAACTTTTGGTATGGGAATATGTTCTTTTTTTTTTTTTGGTCCAATGGTGGGCTTGTTTTTTGAAACAGTTCACTGAAACAATTTTATTTTGGTTATTTTATTTTGGGTTTGTTTATTGTTATATGATTAATTAAGTGTTACTTTGTTTTTTTTACTGAAAGGTCTCGAACCAAACCAGATTTTAAAGTTTCCTTATATTAACTTTTTTTTTAATGAAAAACATACAGTATGGGATTTGAGGGAATTTTCTTGGATTTTTAAAGTCGCTTTTATCTTACGTTTTATTGGGTTTTAATTAGTATTGAATTTTGTAGGGTTCTTCGGACGGGCCATTTTCTTCGGATGGGCCATTAATTTTAAAAAAAGTTTGTTTGGTCGTTTTTTTGGGGGGAATCAATTTGGTTTTTCTTGGGACGGTCAGAGAAGTGACCATCAAATATTAATGTTTGGTTCGGTTTTGGTTCGCTCCTCACCCGGGTTGGGGAACACCCCCAACATTTGGATTCGGCAAAACGGAACAATTAAAAAAAAACCCACTAAAATTTTTTTTTTAAATTTTCAATAAAAATTTAGGCCTCTACCTTTTAAATTTTTACCACATTGTTTTTTTAATTATTTGCCCTTTCCTTTTATTTTAATTGTAATAATTTTTTTGTAAATTTTTATTTTTCTTATTGGTTTTCAATTGGTGCACCTGGTTAGTAAATTATTATTTAATCAAATTCCAATTAATTCTAAGCGGTATTTTTTACATTTTTAAATTTTATATATATTTTTTTAATTTGAATTATATTTATAATATTTATTCTTCTCATCTCAGTATAAGAAATTTCTTTAAAAACCCAGCCATTCACCATTTTATTTTAAATTTTATATATATATATATATATATATATATATATATATATATTTTATATATATATATATATATATATATATATATATATTTAAATTTTAAATTAAAATTTAATTTTTTTGTAAAACAAAAACTAATACAACCTTTTATAAATTTTTTTGTACATTTCATAACCCAGCGCATTCACCATTTTATTTTGATTATTTTTTTGTGTAAACTTTTAAATCACAAATTTATAATAAATTCTATTAATTAGTTGTTTTAAATATAGTGTTTTATTTGGCTCGCCTAGTGTCTCCTTTTTCTAATGTTAATATTGTTTATTAAAGTTTTTCTTGTCTTTGAGTTTTAGTAAAGTTGAACGAGAGTTCCCAATTAAATCTTGGAAGGTCTCTGCTAGGCCTGGCACCAAAAGCAGTGGCGCCCAGTTTAACCCCCCCTACTCTCCGGCAAATGAGTTAGGGCATTTTTGCAGGCTCTCTCTGCTACTCACCTTCAGCTCTACTGTACCTTTACTATTTAATTGTTATTAATTTTATTAAAAAAAAAAGAAATAAAAAAAAATATTTTTTTTTAAAGGATGCCAACGGCCAAATAAAAGTTGGAAAAGTGTTTTTAGGCCAAAACACTTGGGCTAAAGCCACAGCGTGACAAAATGAATAAAATATCCAAAAGTTAGTAAGTACCTATTTAAAGGTGATACAAAATCAAAGGTATACCTACGAAACTTTTAAGCGAAATGCAAATTTAATCCGAACAAATAATGATTACTTAGCAAAACTTCTTATAAAGAATAGCTTTTCCTCAAAAAATTAAATTTTTGGTCCGTTTGCCTTTTTGTCTACCCCATCGCCGGACGTACTGTATAAGTAAGTTTATAAAAGCGACTTCTTTTTAGTGACACAAAAAAAGAATTGTGTTTTATGTTTGTAATCTGTGTGCTGTTTGTGCCTTGTAGAACAAAATATTTTTAGCAATAAGGTACACCTTTATCTAAATGATATTGGTAATGAACCAAATTGTCAAATTTGGGGTGTATAATTCCACATTTAGCATGATAAAACTGTGACAGTTTAATATGCCATGTAACTAGAAGGGATGCTGGGACCGTATTTTTGTATTCAATAAAGGTGACTGTAAATGCTGTCCTTGTATTCAAAAGTCTTTTAACACCACCCTAAGTGGCACAGAAATTCCAGAAATAAATTTTGTAATTTTTTCATAGTAGTATAAAACGGCAGTGACCGCTTGACGAGGGTTTTGTCTTTTGTTTACTGCCACTATTTTTATTAAAAACTTAAATAAATTTCTTGTAAATTTTCTATTTAATACAAATTTTTGTAGGACATTTGACTGGTCATTTAGTCCAGATAATTTATTTTTATTAAAAAGAAGAAAAAAAGAGCTTGATCTCTTTTACCTTAAATATGATTTCAGATATTTTATATGTATATTAAAAATTTTGATAAAATAAATAATGATATTTAAACTTATTTTTATCTTTTGTGACTTTTGATAGGTAACAATAATACAAAGATAAAAAAAAATAAAAAATAAATATTATATAAATATACTTGGGATATAATTAAGCAGTGTTAAATTAAAGAAATTAATTGTGGTCCTTTTAAAATAAATATAGGTAGGTGGACATACTTTTACTATTAATTTTACACAAATATGTTTAAATAAAAATACTTAGAACATCATAAAAAACAGTTTCATTGTGATGCAAAATAATAGGAATACGCAGGGTGCCTAAAAAAATAAATATGGAGTTGTAAAACATTTTTTATGGCAAAATAACTGAAAAGTTTAGAAGTACGTACAAACCTAACAAATTATTTTTTTCATATAAAATACTTTGATTTAAAAATAAAAACTGCTTATGAAACAAACATAAAAATTAAATAAAATTTTATACAAACATTGTGGAACTTCTAAGCACGTATTTTTGTGATCGTGTGTTTATGGACATTCAGCAAACGTGTTACAATGTTTTAAATTTTAAACGCAAAATTCGAAAATTTTATTTTTATATTATCTTTAATTTTTTTATGCGAAAAAATAAAAACAATATTATTTTACTTTTTAGTGTTTTTAAAGATAGTTTTAGGTGAATCAGTTCCTAAAGGTCAATTGTAGTAAGTTTAAGAAAAAATATAAAAAAAATAATAATAACTATAGCTATTAAAATGTTCATCACACTAGTTTTTAAATTACATTTATAAGGTAGTGTAACAAATTTATTTAAAACATAATATTGGTAAAAATTTATGTATTAATTTAAATAATTTTATATTTTTTTTATAAATACTGGTAATTTTAGATCTAGATTCTAGTAAGCGATATCAAATAAATATCATAATTAACTATAAAAAAAGTTAATCTAGTAGAGCATCGGGCCGGTTTAAGTTTATTTATATTTTGTTATAAAATTGTTATTTTAAGCCATTTTTACTAATATTTCTTAGTGTTAAAGTACTGGTATTTTAAAGTAGCTTAAATATTTGAAGACATCATCTGGCATACAGATGGATCCAGCAGGGAACTGAAGTGGGCGTGTACAGAGAAATGAGAAACTCACAATTCTCCATTCCACTAGAAACACACAGTTCTGTATTTCAAACGGAAATATATTCTTTACTGCACTGCCAACAGGAAGGCCTTATAAAAATAAGCGGATCTGCATAACAACAGACCTTCCAGGCATCACTAGGGGCATTAGCAAACCCCAAGGTAACGTCCAAGCTGACATGGGAATGCCAAAAAGAACTGAAAGTCCTGCAAAAACGAAAAAGGATAAACTAGCAAAACAGGGATCATCCACACCATACTTTGGACCAGAATCTGCCCTTGGAGTGACTAAAACCACAGCACGAGGGCAAACCATGGAATGGATTTGAAACAAACACGAGAAATACTGGTCCAGCATCAGTAGTATAAGGCATGGAAAAGGCTTCATAAAGGGCCCATCCAAAAGAACGAAGGAAGAACCACTCAGACAAAGTAGGAAAAGAATTTACAGAACAGTAGGGCTACTAACCGGGCACGATAACCTGAGGAGATACCTACAGAGAAGTAGCAAAATGTGCGACAAGAGGGAAGAAACAGCCTACCATATCCTGTGCGAATGTAAAGCATTGAGTCACAAAAGACAGGCATTTATTGGGCAACCGCAGGTAAGTCCACAGGAATATATCAACCAAACAGTCTCGGGGTTATACAAACTTGTAGGAACAAGACTAGTGGCAGGATTGGTATAAAAGAAAATGGAAGATTAGACACAAAAGGCCAAGGAGACTACGCTGTCTCGGTAGTAAATCAAGATGGCTCCCAGAAAAAAAACTTAAATATAGGTTTTACTAACAGCTTTTAAGGCTTTTGTAAAACTTTTATGCATTATTCTTTATGATATGGATTTTTTTCCTTTTCTAAATTATAATAAAGTGTTTAGAGACACTAGGTCGGTTTTAGTATTGAAAAATGTAAATGAATAGTAATTTATGATTGTGTCTACGTAGTTTGGTAGTTAGTGTATAGGCTATGCTAAGCATTGCCACATATGCCGACATTAGGCAAACTAATTTTATTTTCCTAGTTTTATAATATTTCTAAATTTTACAGACAGTGACAATTTGTACCCGGCCCTGTACACACTGCACTCTCATTGTTATATTTTATTGCAAAAAGTTGTTTTTGTTACAGCAAGTTAAACACTAACCATAACGTCTCATGTTTTTTAAAAGCTTTTTCTAGTTTTTACAGATATAAATTAAAAAATTTAAAATAATATTATTTAGATTACATTTTTAAATTAAAATAGCGCGCCCCTCTATATAACTGAAATCTTCTTAAAGTTCCCAACAGGCACCTAAATCGATCGTAAGATAGAGCATCTCGGTGCTCCTTGAACCGATTTCTTTTATCAGGTATTTAGTTCCGTTTCAATGTAAATCCAGTCCAATCTTACATTTTATTTTATAGGTATTTTGGTTTACCAATTATTAACTATTTAAAAACCAAAGTAACTATTAAAAAATTTAATATTAACCTTTACCCAAAGTGGTATCCTTAATTCAAGTATTAATTAATTTTTATGTCCTTTTAAAATTTTACCCACAAACACGGCACGAGGTGCGAAGCTAGGTTGTTAGGTTTCATTTTTTAAAATTGCATAAATAATACAATAATTGCGGGAGCAACTTAAAACATTTTATAATTATTTTAAACCCATGGTGTTCGGTGATATACACGTTTGGCAAACCAATTTCACCAATTTTTTAGGTGCAGAAATTTTCAGTGCGATAAAAGAAGATGTCAATTGCGTAGGCAAAGGCTTGAGCGAAATAAAGACAGACAGAAAACTTGGAGTTGCCGGATTTCCTTTCTGCCGACCCAAGAAGAAGAGGGGAATACCTCGGCGGGACTGCGACAACACTCACACACACTAGTCAGTGATGCCAGATATCACGATTATTCGTAAGATTACACTAATTCGGTTTCGATTTCACGATCTTTCGAATAGGGAAGCAATTCCTATGATTTTTAAATTAATCCTTATAAAATAAAATATTGCATTTCAATTAAATAAAACCAACAATATACTATCCATTTATTAATAAAATAATTTACTTCGTTGCTGTAGTAAATGATAACAAAGGCACATCGAAAGAAACGACCGGGGAGTCCCCGTCGCCTACAAGCGTTTTTATGCGGTCATGTTAATCACTGTTGTATTTAATACAACAGTAATTTAAAGATTATTGAATTTTTATCAGACATAAGGCTAATAATAAAATATTAACTGCTATTCTAAAAAACTTATAAACATTCTTAAAATTAATAAAATTATTAGTAGTAATCCTAATAATAAAAAAAACTTCAAAAAATACACTTAAAAGCATTCTCATTTTAATAAATGTTCATTGCCCTGCTGAGCTTTGCAATAGCCGAGCCGATTATAAAACTCCGTCCTAACATTCGACAATACCTCCGCTCCGGTGTAATGGAGTTAGTAATATCAAAGACAATTGTAGTTTCACTATAGACACACAAAGCAAGGCTAAATTTTTGGTAATAAGTTTGGACGCTCGCTTATTGGAGCGAGCGTCCATCGGGAGAAAATACATTCAAACGCTGCTATAAAAACGAACGTTGTTGCCAAAGCTCTAACAATGAAAACAGTGATTAGGAATTATTTCTGTGGAAAATAGGCCAAATTCGTTGTAATAAAGGCATTTTTTTGCTCTATAATACTAAAATTTTAACTATGTAAATTTTTACCTTGGAAAATTTAAATTTGATTAAAAATATATTTGTAGTTGATAGGATTCGGATAACTTTTTAATTTTTTTTTTATTTTATGACATTTACACTTAACAAGAAATACTGGATCTATACAAAAAAAATTAATATTCATTTATTATTGCGAAATCGAACGATCTGATTGATTCTTTTCCACATTTTAACAATATAATAATGACTAATTTTCTAAAGTTAAATACCTTTAATTTTTATTGAATGTCTTGCATTTCGTGTTTTTTCTGTAGTGGTAATCATAGGACGTAAAATGTGTATTCTTACTGACGTTTTTAGGGTGTGTTTATGAAAATGTCTAAAAATATTTGTCAATAGTATAATTTCTTTTAACTTTCATCCACTGAACTGACCTTTAACAAAGTTTTCATTCTTTTTATAACATTTTTTGTCCATTTTCTTATGTTTAATTTTAAACAGACGGATATATAAAGACATATATACATCCAATGTAAAAATTTACAAAAATAAAATTGTAATATTAAACAGCAAGAAAATGTTTTAATTATTATTATTATAAGTTTGGCATATTTCTCGTTAAAATAATTACTTACTGTTACCCTTATTATAGTTTTGGCAACAGTGTTCGTTTATATAGAAGCAAGTGAACGTATTTTCTCCTGATGGAAGCTCGCTCCAGCAAGCGATCGTCAAACCTATTACCAAAAACTTACATTGCTTTATGTTCTATAGTGAAACTACAATTGTCTTTGGTAATATAATATTTTTGTCCATTTAACTCAACTAAATTTACAGGCTCTCATGTAGATACCTGTAAATTAGTTATTAAATAGCCCCATAAAAAAAGTCTTAAATATTAAATCCGGCGACCTTGCTGGTATGGTACCTCTGCCACAAATAAGCCGTTCAGGAAAAGTCCTAGTGAGGAATTCCTAAACTGGCATTGCGTTATGAGCAGGACAGCCATCCTGCTGAAACCAAATTTCCTCGAAATTAACATTTACATTCCGCACAGCTGGTATAATTTTCTTTTGCAGCATTTGCAAAAAAAATATTAATGTTGTCTTGCTTAATAAAATAATAAATACCTATTATAAAGTATCTTTAACTATTCTAAAATACTAATATTTTTTACTAATTTCTTTTTTTTTGTTAGCGCATAACATTTTTTAAATGAAAAGTTTTATAAAATTTATTATTTTTAAAACATTTCTGAAATTGTTAATAAATATTTTACGAAATGACAACACTGTCGACCATATCCTAACGAATCGTAGGCGCTGTCGACCGTCGTTGTATTGGAAGTGGGATAGGAGAAATTGTTGTCGTTCTCTTTAAAATGTGTGGTCATACCATATGTATCCTACTCTAATACAATAAAATTAGCTCCTAATTCATTGCCTTGCCGATCCTGTATACACATACAAAAATCGTCAACATTATAAAATAAAAAAAATCTATTTTTTTGCATGATAGGTGTGGTCATATCATCACCGCCTCCTTTTGCTACAGGACTTAAAATTAAAAATCCACTAGATCTAGATTAACTAAATATTTATTATACTTTTGTTACTTTTCTTTTTGCAAAGAAATCCATGTTTTTTGCAACAGCAATGAACTTTACAAATTGTAAATAAAAAAAAATATTAAATACAATATTGACAGTGACAACATTCATATCAGTAAAAAAATACCATCGTTCATTTACAATTTAATAAATTTAAATGTTTATCAAGCCATTTTACCAATACCATTAATACGTTTTTTGACCCGTGTTTACCTTAAAAGCCAATTAAATTCACGCAATTATGCACTGGACATAAGTAGAAAACTTTAAACACCATTATGATGAATTGATTCCAGAAAGCATGCTTCGTTATTACCGAGTTTTGCAGTCTTTATTAAGCTACATTTGTTTTAACAATGTTATTATTTTAATTATGATTTTATTATCATATCTGTGTAGTGTCACATCCCGTAAATGTGTCAGAAAATAAAATGTGCGGTTTATTTGTTTATTAGTTTTAAAATTTGATTGTCCGGGCCTTACTACAATAATTTTGTTATTATACAACGGGATAAAAGAAACATAGAAATCAATTTAATTTTTCAATATGTATACTTTTTTTATTGGTCAAGTTAAATAAAGTTCAATTATTAAGCTTTTATTATTTTCTGCTGCCCCAAACTGAATTTTACCATTACGAAACCAGTGAAATCACGTTAAACAACCTAACCAGCTGTACTTTTAAAATAGGGTCGAGTCTGCGATGGAAGCATTAGTCCTAAAAATTCTTAAATTGGGCCGCAAATATTTTATAAGAGAGTTTAATACTTTTACAAAACAGGTCGTTTAATTTGGAGTTTAGTAGGTTAAAACGTGCGAATGTAATTTACCGTATATATGTATAAGCTATTGACAAAAAGCAAAACAATTTTATAAATGATTTTGGTTTTATAATACCTAAATAAAAGGAAATTACAAAGTGCTATTTAATTTAGGCTTACGTTTTTAAAAATAGGATAAAGTCATTATTTTTAAAAATTCTTATTTACCATGATTTTTCTTTTTTTTCATTTCTAGCAAACCTAGACTTTTTATAAAGATTTTTTTATTGAAATGGCAATATTCAAAATTAAAAAAAAATATATTGCAAAATAAATGTCAAAACCTTTAAAATAAATGGCCGAAAGTTTATAAAATATTATTGATTATTTAACTTTTTTTACTTTTTTTTTTACTTTTGTATGTTTTGCTTTTCACTAATTTGTTTCAGTGCGCCTTTTTTATACATGAGTTCTAACAAACTAAATACAAACAGAAATATAGCATATTAAAATTTATTAATAAAATATTCTAGCAGCTGTAAATAATGGTCATACATAAATTGCATATAAAAATCAAAAAATACAACACGGAGCTGCTCTAATAAAATTAAAATATTTAAAAGTCATGAGAAAACCTATCCCTATTCGTTGCTTAAGTTTAATCTGGGCAGCCTGTTCAGATCTATTTAATCGTTTAATAAAAGCGTGTTTGTTTTTTAATTTATAAATTTTTAGACTTAGCCGAACTATTTGCCAAACAATTTGCGGCAGCTTCAAAAAGCTTGGATTCCTCTTTCGAGCCAGAAAGTATTTCTCTTCTTTCAATTTGTATACTTTGCATGTATCCCAAATCAGACTCTCTTTAGAATATTGTTCTTATGTCTGGGAAATGGCGTTCCCTACAACACTTAGCATTCTGGAGTCCATTCAAAGAAGAGCCTTTCGTCTTAATAATGATCCCACGCTTACAGAAAGGCTTCCTCTTCTTGCCCACCGTGGAGCTGTAGAAGATCCGTCGCTCTTCTATAGGTATTTTCACGGCTTCTGCTCAGAGGAGTTGGCCAG
The DNA here is from genome assembly GCA_019359885.1 of Listronotus oregonensis. Lineage (NCBI taxonomy): Eukaryota > Metazoa > Arthropoda > Insecta > Coleoptera > Curculionidae > Listronotus > Listronotus oregonensis. Next base: position 11,302 of record JAHBCN010022447.1, read on the forward strand.
TATAATTTCTTCTCTAGCAGCTCCCAGCAGAGCAACACGTAGTGCAACTTTTATGTATCCTTTTACAGTTCAGTTAGAGAGGCCTTTAACTTTCCGCTTTCATCGTTTCTTTATCCCTAGAGTGTCAAGACTATGAAATCTGCTGCCCTCAAAAGTTTTTCCTTCTCCTCTCATTTTCCAAATATTTAAGTCCCGTGTAAACAAACTTGCTCTCACCACACTTAAGACACCCACGGTACGTTAGTACTTAGGCATCAGCCTTCGTAGACTCTCCCATGATAAAAAAATACTTTTTAAAATATTAAGTTTTTTGTCTCTCTGACATGTACGCAAAATATCGAAATTATCGTTAAGTTATTAATTTTCCGAGTTGATGAACTGCATAATGTAGGGTGTCAGATTTTTTATTATACGCCCTTACGTGTTTATTTATTCATTTTTTTTTAAGGATTTGCCAAGTCTGTACGATATAAACTCTAGGACAACTCCTACATTTTAACCTTTAATTTTGGATTCTTTAAATTTTGATTATATGCTTTTATTGTTTTTAATAGGGTTGGCCAATTTCTTGGTAGTCTTAAATGCGATTTTAATTGTTATATTTTAATATATTTTGTTACTTTAACACCAGTTTTACCAAAATTAGTTATTGTTTTAAAACTTTTGGGTTTTGGACGTGGTTTAATTCTAGGGAAAACCTTATTTATAGCTGCTTGTTATTGTTTATTGTTAAGAAGATTTTTAAATACCGCAACGCTATTATATTTTATTCTTTAATTATGTTAGGTTTTTCACCTAATTTTTTTTTGTATTATTGAAACATTAATTAAATTATAAATAAACAAGATGCTGTCATTTTATGTGAGTGAGGATAAGATGAACTGTTATAAATTACATTATTTGTATGAGATGGTTTGTAATATATTAAAAAATTAAGTTTATTATTGCTTTTAGTTAATAGATTTAAAAAAATTATAAAATTTTTCTCTTTAATTTCATAGGTAAAATATATTCTTGAATGTAACGAATTAAGGTAATTAAAAAACAGGTCTAATTGCCTATCTGTACCTACGAAGCATGATAGTATGGCATCGACGTATCTGAACCATAGTAAAACACTTTTGATTAAAGGATTTTTTGTAAATTTTGTCTTCTAAATTACTCATAAAAATCTCAACGCAAAGGGGACTAAGTTGATTACCAAAAATTATGTCTTTGTTTGAGATGTATATTCTGTTATTAAATTTAAAATAACTTTAATCCAAACATACTTTTAGATTTTCAGAACATCTTGTTTTATTACTGGATTAAAACGGTTAAGAGTTAACATACTATGTACAGTAGCCTAAGCACCATTAGGTGGCACACTGAGACGGGGATACAGGTTTTTATGACAAATTAAATTAGCTTGGCGTGATTCGGTAAACTGATATTTTTATCTTTTAGATTTTAACAGTCTATTATGCTGTACCTAAGAGTAAAATTGCAGTATGATTGTATGCTTTTAATCAATTTCTTATAACGTCTTTTATTTGTTTTTGATAAATATCCATTGGATTAAAATTAAATTAATAAAACAGGTTACGTAGATGACTATTTGTATGCTTCGTAGGTACAGATAGGAAATTAGATGTCTTTATAAATTACCTCAACTCGTTAAAACAAAGAAAATAATTTACCGTTAATAGTGAATAACAAACTTGTTTTTTAAATATATTACAAATCATCTAATACAGATACACTTATTCATAACAGTTTATCTTACCCTTACTTACACACAAAAGCAGCATTTTACTTGTTTATTCAAAATTTAATTAATGTTTCGTTAACACAATAAATGTTTTAAAAAATTACCTATTTTGGCAAAACAAGTAATAAATGGGCAAAATATTTTAAAAATAAACAAAATATTAAAATTGCAATTAAAACTACCAACAAATTGACTAACTTTATTAAAAAAATAGAAACAAATTATCAAAATCCGAT
>JAHBCN010022448.1:0-13254 GCA_019359885.1 Listronotus oregonensis
CAAATAGTTTTTTTATTCCTATTTCAGAATGTTATGTTATAGTTTAGGTTTTTTAACCCACCCATTTAAAAAAACAATATTTCCTCATTGGGCCCCTTGATTCCGGCGAATGTCATCTGCGTCATTATCAAGTTAGCTCGGGTACTTATTAAAATTTTTTCAACTTTAAAAAATGGTTAACTATTTAAAGAAATACTTGTTTTTTTGCAACGTTTTTCCCCAAAAATAAAATGTTAATAAAGCTGCAAAATTTTTCGACAATTTTTAAAGGCAGCATCCTAAACTAACATACATTTGAAAACTGGTTACAAATTTGTTAAATTTGGGGAAGTATTAAAAACCAGACCTAAGAAGTTCCCAACTTTTAAAGAAAACCAACATGTTTACCCGGGGGATGAAAGAGAATTTTACATACCTAAGTCAACCATTTATGGGTGTTGGACTTTTAAAAAAAATATCGTTAATATGTTGAGAAATATAAATTTTTTTAATTTTTTGGTCTTTTTTTACTTTTTATTTTAGTAGGAATATTAGTTTACCTTTTTTCATTGTTATTTTTTCCCCTTGTTTTAATTAACTTGTTACGTGTAGTTTTGTTGTAACACGGCATTAACGTTATATATTTTCACGAAATCCATATCTAAAAAATATCTGTTTAGCTTATCTATTTTAATTAAAATTTTTTTATTGTTTAAAAAAATACGTCTGCCGGAATCAAAATAGAAAATATTTGTTTTTGAAATAAATGAGGTTATAAACTATTAAATTATAACATGTTATACATTGTTGAAATCAGAATAAAAGCACTATTTTTGCGGAAAATCCAATATGCGTCCATTTGAAAAAATAAAGTTGATGATGATCCAAAAACCCCAAAGTAGAAAATAAAAATTCTCCCGGTCATATTCTAAAAAAAAATTGCTTTGAAGAAGTTTTAAAATTTGAAAAATTTTCCTATAAAAAAAAATATGGCCGAATTTCGAAAATGCTTTTTTTTATTTTTTTTAAAAAATAAAAACCCCAAATAGATAAAACCATGTAGTAAACGGGTTAGCTTCCTTTAATTTCCAAAATTTTCCCTTTTTAATGATTTTCATCTATCGTGGTTTAATTCCCCCCTACATTCCCCCCAAATTTTTGGGCAACTGTATATATTATATATATATATATATATATATATATATATATATATATATATATATATATATATATATATATATATATATAAAACTTTTATTTAATTCCCCCGTTAGGCAACTATATGTACAGTTGAAAAAAGGGGATGAAAATGATCAAAACATAACAACACAAATTATTTTTTTTTAATTTTTATTTATATTATAGATACATTTTTTTTTTACTTCCATTTTTAATCACAGTTTTTGTCCATCTCGATACCATAGGCATATGGTAATGATATGAAAAAACTGTATTACAACACAGTAATTTTTAACCCAAAAAAGTCATTGTATACAGAAACATAATTTTTTTAAAACTTAAGATAATTTAAAAAAAAAATTACTCAATTTAAAAACTAAAAACCCCGAAACAAAATTGTTCATCAAAGTTTAATTAATCGCAAGACTCCCATTTAATAATGTCAAATTATTTAATTATTCACTTTCTTGCATTTTGCAAAAAAACACATTGATTCCACAATAGCATTTTTTAAAAAATTTTTGTTCTTTTGGTTTTTTTATTAAAAAGAAATAAAAAACCCTAATATATATATAAAAATATATATATATATATATATATATATATATATATATATATATATATATATATATATATATATATATATATATATATATATATATATATATATATATTTTTTAAAATACAAATTAGTTTTTTAAAAAAGTTTAAAAAAAGTACTATTGTTTAAAAAAACTGAAAAAATTTTTTGGATTTTATACCCTTTAAAAAGTTTTTTTTTTGCTTTAAAAAAATATTTTTAATTGTGCTAAAAAAATTTTTAAAAACAAAATTCTGTGAAAAATGCCCCATTTCGCTTTCCCCTTACTTTACTATTTTTGTAAAAAAATAAAAGTAAAAAAAACCTTTTTTCTATAAACTATCATTATAAAAAAAAAAGGTAAAGGCCCACCAAAAAGTAATCCATTTACTCCCCTAAAAAAAAAAAGGGTCAAATAAAAAAATTGATTTTTTTTAAAATTTTGTTCACTAAATGCTTGGAAATAATATTAAAAAATTTAAATATTAAGTTTTTTTTTTAACCCCCTTTTTTGCCCCCTTTTTCAATTTAGGTCCGGAAAAACCTATCTATATAAATTTTTTTAAAGGTTGTAAGAGAAAAAAACATTTTAAAAAAACACATAAAAATAACCTTTTTTTCCCTGTCCCCCTTCCCAAATTGATAATCATCTTCTTAAATATTATACTAAAAAAATAAGACATAAAAAACTCATTCCATATCTAAGTTTTGGAGCCAACAAACAGATTTAAGGAGATGAAAAAAAGTGTTTTTCCCCAAATTATAATTTTTGCGAAAAAGTTTACTACCTGTACCCCGTCATTTTCTTTTAAAAGGTTAAAAAAAAATTAGTAACAAAAAATAGCTCTTATAGTCTAGGATTCTGGGTTTAAAAAAAATACACTTATCTTTAAAATTTGGTGAAATAATGTTTTATCGGCTGATTTTAATCTTATGAATTTATGAAAACAACCTCTGCTACCACTTAAGGTATGCGACAATTAATAATAATTAATTAATTACCAAACATTTCTTTTAAATATTATTGTGTTTTTTTGGGGTTTTTTATGTTAAAAATCGTTTATTTTATTTATTTAAATTCCAAATCACTAAAAATTTGCCAAAAAAAAAATATAAAAAATTTTAATCCTTCATTTTTTTTGGGGGTATTAAAAAATTCCTCAAAATTCGGTATTATGAGTATAACGAAAAGATTGCATTTAAACAAAAAAAAATTTTTAATTTAAAAAAAAGGCTTATAAAAATGCATATTTTAAAAATTTAAAAAATTTGTGTATTCCTATATTTTTTTAGACATTGACGTTTTAAATTATAAAAAATAGTAAATATCTAAAAAACATAAGAGAACCAGAAATTCCATGAACCAAAAAAAAGATTTTTTAAATTTCTATAATAAAAAGTTAAAAACTTTTACATGAAATAAACAAAAAGGAGATATACAAAAAAAAGTGATTTTGACCAAAAATTTCAGTCTATATATTTTTAAAATTTCTTTTTGTAGCAGACCTATGGTGGCAGAGGTGGTTTTCATAAATTTATAAGATTAAAATTAGCCTATAAAACATTATTTCACCCAAATTTAAAAAAATGAGGGTATATTTTTAATCCCGGATCTTAGACTATTAGGCACCTCAAACTGAAAAAATCTGCAAAAAGCTCGGGGGGGGATGCGCGATAACAATACTTTAACAGCAAAGGGGAAAAAAAAAGACAGATTTTGAGAATATAAGTATCATGATTAATATACCAGTGGACACAATAACGTAAATAAGTTCATAGTAAGGACCACAGAATATCCTAATGTTATTTAAATATATTTAAATTGTTTAAAAAAAAAAGTACCATGCCACCTAAAACTTTTTTTTAAAAATTGTTACCCATAATTTTAAACAATTAACAATTATACCGTAGTTATTTTACTAATTGAACTACTAAAAAAATACTACAACAAAAACACGTTTAATAGACTATACACGTTCTCGCGAATACTTGGGGAAAAATTAAAGGGCGCCTCATCTGCTTTTCGTTTTGAAGCAGACGAAGAACTAGAACCCCCTGAAGATGTTTTGCAGACGATGGTCCCCCCGTTTTTGATATCATTTTTTTAAACTTTGCATTCATTTAGAAGTTGTAAAGGCCCCTAAAATAAAGTCATCGTTTTATTTTGCATATTTGGTCATAAAAAAAAATTTAATTTTAATAAAAGGAAAACGTTTAAGTAAACGAGTTTAAATTTAATTATAGTGACGCGTACCAAAGAGGGAATTTCCCCCCGGCTTATGTAGTTATCTAGATTTTTTCAGATGTTTGTCAGATTTATTGTTTTCGGGTTTTTTTGTAAATAGTTGTTTAATTATCCATTTAACTTGTTACCTACAATGTTCGATGATGTCATTCGGGAGATAATATCGGCGTTAACAAATTATTTTTTCGACTAAACGCATATCCTTCGTTTTATATGGGGTGGAACAAGTATGATTCAACAGTGGTGTTTAAAAATGTGTATTTTAATTTTTTTTTTTAAGAAATAACTGTGGTTTATAAATAAATATTCTGGGTGTACACCAAACCCCCCTATACTTAATCCTGTGCAAGGAACCTCGAACTTTGGGGATTCAAATCGAGCCGTAAAAATACTTTCTGAGAAATGCCAAAAAAATATAGATCAATAGTAAAAAGTTTAATTACCTACTTTTTTTGTCTTTGTTTTTAAAATTGTTAACAACCTAGTTGCAATAAATTTAAACAATGTTATTCAGTTCAAAAAGGAGTAAAAAATGAAAACTGTATTCCAAAAAATGGCAGCATTACAAGAGCAACCCCGGTTGTTTAGCAAGTTACACCAGACAAAATTATTAACGATAAGTTTGTCGCTAAATTATAAAAAATTTAAAGAAACTGAGTCTGTGTCTAATATCCGCCATTATAAAAAATCGACCATTTAGAAATTGTTGGGGAAAATCAATATTGGAACACGAAGCACTTGACAACACCCAAAGCACTCGTGTACTGGCTTTTTCTTCAGGATTTACACGCTCAACAGTACAGAGAATTTTGAAAGAAAATTAATTTCACCCGCACAAGATAAAACTTGTCCATGAGTTAATAAAAATGATTTTGATAGAGGGTTGGAGTTTGCGAATTAATGTCCCAACGTTTAATCAACAATGCAAATCTGTTATTTAATATTTTTTTGAATGAGTGCATGTTCTATTTACATGGTGCTGTAAATAGACGTAATTGTCGATATTGGGGGACTCGAATCCACACTTGTTTCGAGAGGCACCCGCACCTGAAAAAAAAATGTTGGGGGGATTTTTGTAAATCAAAATTTAGAATTTTTTTTTCCCAGAAATTTGACGGGCAAGACGTACTTGGACAGGTTAGAAAAACAATAAAGCCAGAATTACCGAAATATTAGAAAATTACATTAATATAATGAAAATAATATTCATTTCCAACAACATTTCACCACCCACTGTGTGGCTTTGAACATCCATTTTCCGAATCAGTGAATCGGCAGACGAGGCCCCATTGAGTGGCAGCCGAGATTCCCCACTTAAGTCCTTTAGATTACTTTCTTTGGGGGGTATTTGAAAAAATTTAAATTTTTTGTATGATGCCAGATTCTATTCAAGATCTTCGGGAGCGGTTCAAATAACTCCATTATGCTTGAAAATGTGAGAAATAGATTCGAACAAAATCTTTAATATTGCATGGAGGTAAATAGACACCACTTTTAGCACTTATTACCACATTAACCAATTCTTAAAAAAAATTTTACTTTACCTTTAATTTGGTATGACTGTAGGTTGCTTTTTGTTTTTTTTGTACTTGCAGAGTATTTTTTTAATTTTAAAGTAAAGTTGTGTTACTATGGAACTATTTGATTATTATTTTTAGGATATATTTAATTATTATCACTATTTCTAGTTTTTTTTTAAACTCAAATAGCTTCAACAATTGAAGATAGTTTACTTTTTTCTGATGTTTTTTTTCCCTTTAAGACTAGCATTACAAAATTATTCCTATATGTGTTCTTTGTATTTATAGTTTTTCTTTTGTAAAATTTCGGGGGTTCGTCCCCACCCCCCACCGGCTCGGCCTTGGGGATTAGTAATCGTATTATAAATTAAGAAAACAACATTTAAAAAGGGCAAAAAAGGGCGGTTTTTGGCCCCAAAAGAAAATTCTTCAATGGCTTATGGGTCAAAGTTAATAAAAAAAATTCCTGCTTAAACGAAAGCACTCCCCCTTTCATACACTCTGGGCAAAGAATTTTAAAATAGATTTTTATGTAAAAAATAAATAAAATACGATTAAATCTTTGATAATTGGCACAAAATCATAAAAAGTGAAAAGGAGAAAAAAATACAAAATATTTTAACGTAAATAATGTATGGATAAAACCAATGGAAATAAAAAAATTAATTTAAAGTATATTTAATTTAATTTCATTACATTTTTTTTTAAAAATGGAATATTTCTTCTCTAAGGCTGTTTACGGGGGTTTTTCATGATTTTGGCTGGAAAAAAAATGGAAAATGCATGTTGAATGAACGTAATACAAATAAGTGTGCCAATTATCAAATTTTTTCCCCCTATTTTATTTTCTCACATAAATCATTCTTAATTTGCACAATATACCGGGTGGTGGTCGAGGTAACATAGGAAACCCCCTGAAAATTTTAAAGGGGGGTTAATTTTTGGGCCCCCGTACAATTTACAGAAAAAATGTGAGATAATTTTTTGAAGAGACTGATCTGACAAACCCTGTCCCAATTTTAAAAAAATTGTTTAACAAATCTTGAATTATTCAATTAAAAGTAATTGCAAAATTATAAACCGTTCAAGTAAAACCAAACAGACACCAGCCACCAGCAAACAATTTGTTATAAGGCTTTGTCAAATCTGACATATAGCCGAATGAAAAAATTTTTTTTTTCGTTTCATCAATCTCACAACCATTACATTCAAAGTAAAGCAAAAAAAATTATTTTTTTAAAAACCTTTTTTATTTAATGTAACAATTAAGTTTAACTAATAAAATTTTATTACTATCGATCATTAAAAAAATAATTTTATCATTCTAGAATTTAATTAAGCCAATAGCAATATCTGAAATATTTTCAATTTTTTTTTCATCTAGCCTATCTGGTGCATTTCAACCATTAAACGTATTGTCAGTAATTTCGAGGGGAAAAAAATAAAATGAAAAAAAATACAATAATTTTTAAAAAAATTATACAGTTTTACATTAAAACTTAATTAATCAAATGTTCAAAAACCCCCATTAACAGCTAAACAATATCCCAACCGATAAAAAAATTCATTTCAACGTTGAAAGTTGATATTAAAATTTTATTACATTAAAACAAAGGGGTTTTGTAGGTGGTTTGGATTTTAAATTTTTTACGTTTTTAAAAAAGCCTTTTTTAAGTGATCCCAAAAAAAAAGTCATTCGGTGAAAGATTGGGTCCTGGCGGCCAAAGTACCCGGTACCGTGGACCAATAATATTGCCGTTAAAAGCATTTTCCCGGCACTCTCTAACCATACTGGCATTATGGGCGGGGTACCATCCATTTGGTAACGATCATTTGATCTTCCCGAACAATTTTTTTCCCAAAGGGGGGTCCAATTTGATGTTGAAATAAGCCAAAAAAAGATTCTGCTGTCAGGTTATAGTCCATAAAAAAGGGGCCAATGATATAGTGTCCGATAGTTCCAAAATAATTTTTTTTTTGGGGATTTGTTAGTTTGAACAAAGCGATGTTTATTTTCTTGGTTCCAATCCCCGGGACTTCTGAACATTTGGTTAATTGTTGAGGGTGAATGTACATTTATCGGTAAAACAATTATTTCTTAAAAAATGTCTATCGTTAATTCTTTTCCATTATTTCAAAACAAAATGCCATTCTTCGCTCTTCATCTCCTTCCTGCGTCTCTTAATTTTTTTCGAATTTATAAAAATAATATTTGTTTTTTTTTCAAAGTGCACAATACCGTTGTATGATGTTTATTTACCTCTTGCCCAAGAACCCTCTTACTAACAATTTTGTTTTCCTCCCCCTCAATGAATATTCAGAACTCTGTTTTTCTTTGCTTGCTTGCTTGGTTGGGTTGGGATGGCTTTGCACCCAATCGCCAGCTCGATTTTGTTTTCTCTCTTCCTTCGGTCTATTTTCGATATCCTGAGTTGAACACTTTTATTTATTACGGTAACTTTGGACTTAACTCACTGGAAACGTTTAAAGTTAAAAAAGGGCGGAATGGGCTTAGGGGGGAAAAAAACTGAAAACATTTCAGAGACTGCTATAAAACTGTTTCCCACAAAAAAACCCTTTAAATTTTGGATACTTTCCGTCCTTGAATAATTTTTTTTTCAAATACCGACTGTCACTGATTTATTGACACTTTTCCAGTCAGGGACACTATTCATTTTACTGGTCCTTTTGGTTTTCCTGAACCGAAAATTTGGTAATTTTGCAATTACATTTAAAAGATTCCTTTTAAAATTTTCTAAAACTTGGCACGAGGGCTTGTCAGATTGGTCCCCCTTAAAAAAATTTTCTTACATTTTTTTTTTAAAAAATACAGGAGAGCCAATAATTGACCCCCCTTAAAAAATTTTATGGGGGTTTCCCCCGTTCCTGGCGACGCACTACCCGGTATGTGCGAAATTGAAATAGTGTGAGTTAAGGGGGGTTGAGAGTGTATGCGTAGAGGGGCGTGCGTTTAGGCTGGAATTATTTATTCTATTATTCCCCACGGTTTAAAATTATTTAAGTCATTAGAATCTTTTTTTGTTAGTGCCAAAAACCGCCCTTGACCCTCTTCCTTTCTCGCGACAAATGCTACGGTATTTAGACGGTTTGATATTAGCACGTGATTTTTCTAATACTGAAAGAATGACGATTTTTTTTTGGAAAAAAAGTTGGGCATTTTCGTTTGTGATTCGACATACATTTTTTTAAGGTTGCGTCGTGCTATAGAAGACAATGCCAATACGCACTCCGGTGCACATAAATATCTTACTGCACGCCACTGAAAACCGCATTCAGTTTTTTTTTTTATTTTCGGTAGTAGGCTTTTTGTTACGTTTTGGGTTCATCGAAAAGGTGTTATATTTCGGCTAATGATTCTTCATAAAAAAAAATGATTCTTTAATTCACTCTTCGGTTTAATGGAGGTCAGATTTCGGGGAAGGGACGCGTAACTAAAATTTTTTTAATAACTTGAATGTCGGATTTCGGTTGATGAGTTCGCTGATTTATTGCCAAAGGTTTGAACAGAAAAAAGTAACATGTGCTTTAAACAATGGGCAGGAATTTTTGTAACCTAAATTGCAGGATTCGCAAAGATAAGTGGGTAATTAAAAATATGTAAATTAGATGTAGAGAATAAAAAAAATATGAAAATGTGAACAGGTAAGGCATATATATATACAAATGCTGGAAAGTTATATGTTTAGGACGGTAAAAACGGGCTACTAAAAAATTTTTTAAATGTTAATATCTCTATTTGGAAAAAAAAACTGTTTTTTAATTATAATAGTATTTGGCCTTTATATTTAAACCCTTTAAAGCCTGCGGTTTATATTTAAAAAAATCTATTAAAAAAATTAGGTGGTAGAGGAGTTTTCCTCGCCTGAGGTGGTAACACCTCAGGGAGGAGGCCCTTTAAAGGACTCGTGAAGTCTTTTGGGTCTTTTAGACCCTATAGAACGTTTCGAGTTCTGGGCTGGTGTCGATTTTCTTCTTCCTCTTCTTTCTTTTTCTTCACTATAACAAAATTTAAAAATAATTGTGATGGCTCACCCGAAAGTAAAGTTTTCCCGGGTTAAATCCCCCTCCATTCGGAGCTTTGGGCGAGGGATACAATTTGGGGGCCAATCGAAAAGTCTGATATCATTCACAAATATATGGGGCTTAACTTCAAAGTAAACTCTGTTCACCATTATCTTCAATCTTCCAAACCCCAAAAATAACTCGCCTCTTTCGAATCCTTTACGACACGGGCTTTTTTCCCGAAGAGTTGGAAAACTGCACGTTTTCCCCTGCCCCCAAAAAAAGGATGCAAAACTCTCTGTTCTAACTATAGACCTATATCTCTTCTTTCTGTTGTTTGCAAAGTAATGGAATGAAATTCATAAACCCCCAAATTTTTAAGTACCTGAAAAGCACAAGATCTTACATGATAACGTATGGATTCCATCATAGAAGATCAACAGCTGATCTTTTTTTGTCTCATACAACTGGAACTAGTCCATTGAGTTTCTTGATGAGTCCCAGATCGTTGTTTTGACATATGCAAAACTTTAGATCAGGCTGGCATGATGGGCCCTTTAAAAAACTTCCTTCTTAAAGGGCTTCCACCTAAGCTTTGCTCTTGGCTGTCCCGTTTTTTTTCTAATCGACGTATACATTCTGTAGATGATCATTCTTCCAGCTTCTCCCAAAATTTAAAGCTGGAGTGCCTCAGGGCTTAGTGCTGGCACCCACGCTGTTTCCTTCACATTAACGATTCTCTTACAATAAATCTCATTCATAGTTGTGCCACTCTGGTATTCAATTTCTTAAGCCACCATGTAAATTTTGATTTGGAGAAAAGCGCAGGTCAATGCAGATATCTCTTTTACAAGACCCAAACTTATCTTGGATTGGGGCGCCAAAATCTTATTGTTCAGTTTAATGCCTCAAAAACACAGTCCAGTTATACTTAAGGGCTTAAGCCCATGGAGATTAGAGACTGGATATCTATAATCTTATACTAAAACAAATCCTAAAATATTCATAACTTCGATGTTCAGTAAATATCGATGTATTACTACCAGAGAAATAGAAGAGGAAAAGCGCTTCACCCTGCGCACCAATTTTACGAGGACGGCATGTAAGCCGCCATGGTTGCTTCTACTTGTCAAATCAAAATTGACATTTGACATAAAAATTTTGTTTTCTTTGTTGTTCTCATGGAATAAAAAGGGTTGTCGTATAAAAAGGTTTTTCGTAAATGTTTTTTTCTTTTTGGTTAAAAAACAAAAATTGGGTTCAATGACTTGGATCTTTCGTTTTTTTTTAGTTTAGTGTTTCATTTATAATATTAATGCTTTAATTTATTAAAAAAGAATTATGCTTGTTTCCAATTCTAGAAGATATAGTACAGCAAAAGATATTATTTTCGTTTGTAAGTACCCCCCATTTTATAAAATGAAAATATTTTTTTTAAAAAAAAAAACCTAGAAAAATTAAAGCTAAAATAGTTTAATTGTAATTTTAAAAGATAACATACATTATAATAGTTTAGGTCTCTTGATTTTGACATACTTGCAGGCGTAACAAAATTTACATGTAATATTTTAATTTTAGATTTGAAAGAGGAAGTTTTGGTTAAAAAAGGTTGGGGGATACTGCAAATGAACAATTGGTCGCTAGCAGATACATTTGTTCAAAACGTTTCTGGATAGTGAACATATAGGAAAGGAAAAAAATTTTTAAAACAAAATGTTATACCTTTGTTTTTTTTGGGTGGCATTTCTACCCAAGTACCCACCAATTATCCCAATTCCATGGCGAAACACCATACCAAAACTATTCAAGGAAAAGAATAAGAAATAAGTAAACCAAGTTGATTCCATTTAATGGTCAATAAAATACATTAATAAAGATATATTGTTTTATTGTTAACCCAATAGTTTAAGCAAACTAACCCCCCAGTTAAAATTAAGAATGTCACTTTTCTTTCCCCTCGGGGGGAGATTAACTTGTCCATGATTGTGTTTAATAACTCTATTATTATGGTATCTTAGTATTGGAATTTTCCCATATTTCATTCAAATGGTTCCCAGCAGCCTAAATATAAACTAATTATGAAATAATTTGTTAATTAGAATGTGTGTGTGATCTACAATATTTTAAAATCAATAAAAATTCTCTTAAATTATACAAACAATAAGATTAGTTTAAGGGGAAAAGAAATTTATGTTCGCTTTTTTCAATGAATTGTAAAAAAAAACCATTCTCAACAAAAAAAGATTTTAAAAAATTTGAGAAAATAAGCTACAAAGGCAAGGACTACATCTGGTTGTATTCTAAAAAATAAAAAAATAGGAGTATAGGTATTAAAAAAAAAAATCTCCTAAAAAAAATATGGGAAGGCAGTGACCTGAGCATTGTTTAAAAAATATAACCCTATATAAAACAAGTGGCATAAGTTAAGGGGGTTAGTATTCACAGTGCATATAAAAATTAATATATAGCATGCATTTTTTTTTATATATAATTCCTTTTATAATTTTCATAGTAAAAAAAAAAATCACACTTATGATCACCTGCTTAAGATGATATACGGTTATGGATATTATTTAACAACCATTTTATAAAAAAAGGTTTTCCATTGGGCCAACTACATGTATTAGCCAGTGTCATTTCTTAAAAAAAATTTACTTTTTTACAAAAAAAAAAATTTTACATAAAAAAAATTATAAATAAAAAAATTGTTTACTGACTATTTATTTTATTTAATAAAATGTCATTTTTCCATTTGCATTTTTGCTGAGAAGTTCTTTAGGATCCTTTTTTTTTAAATCATTTTTGAATTTTTTTATTGTAACTTTAGGTCTGGTTGTTATTCAGAATTAGTTTACACTTTTTGTACACACTAAATTCAAAACACCTTGATAAACACTTACATAAAAAAGTGCAAAAAATGTACAAATTTTGAATAACAGAGGGGCCTTTTTGACTTTTAAAGAATCCATTAAAAAAAAATGTTTATTTAGGGTTTTAAAGACAGCACTGCAGTTATTGGATAAAATTATTAAAGCTTCTTTGGGGAAAAAAGTTGGTATTTCGATTTTAGCATTTCCATTTATCGTTTCTTTAAAAAAAAAAAATTCTGCCAAGTCACCTGGATTCTTACCCTTTACATTAAAAAAAATTTAATATATATTATATGCATATTTATAACGTATTCTGCTTTCTTTATCCTTCCTAAAAAAATTAAAAACACATTATGTAGGATTTCAATATTCTGAGCCTTTTACCAAGAAAAAAAATTCTAACCCATAAATATTTTAATTATAAAATAATTTAACTGCATAGTATACTGTTTAATAATTTTAATTTTTTATCTTAAAATTTTAATTTTATTCAAAACGTAATATTATTCATCCAAAACCATTTTGATTAAATTTTTTTTTTCAAACAAGATTATGACATGACAAGCCCAAATGATGACAAATGACAAGCGAAAGCAACCTGGCGCCCATATTAGCTTTTCGCGCAGATTGAAAAGCTTTCTCCTCTTCTCTATTTCTCTGATTACTACCGATTTTTTTGTGGCATCAATGTTGGTTTTTTACCAATGCCAATTTAAAATCGACGAAAAAAAACGATATTTGTTGTCGATGTCCCATCACTAGACTACAGTGACTTTTGTCACTGTAGCCCAGACTGCTGGCTGTTGCCATCTCTGAGCTCTTGGAGGCCATCATAATAATATAAATCTCTTATCTCTG
>JAHBCN010022449.1:0-13250 GCA_019359885.1 Listronotus oregonensis
CGGAGTATCTAGTCTCACTGCAAAAAGGGGGCCCCGCCGTGGTGGACTTTTTTTTTCCCCCTTTTTTAAAAAAAAGGGGGGACAAACCTTTAAAAAAAAAAAGAAAAGGTCCAAGCAGATAAGGGTCCCCGACCGAAACGGTGAATCTCTTTCAAAAGGTGCCCCTAAAATCACAACCGTTTAAAAAAAAAGGGGGTTTCTTGGCTTTAAAAAAAAAACGGATAGAACTGTTTTCAGGGAAAAAGGGGAGAATACGGCCTCGGAAGGAACAGGGGGTTTCCCCTTAACAACCCCCTTTTAGCTACCCACGTCACTATGGGGGGAGAGGATGGCAGGGATGGATTTTAGTCATCTGCTCGTCATTTTTTTCCAGGAGACGGGGACACCAGAACACAAAAGGTGCTCGTTTTTTTTTGGGAAAAGTCTCCCCCTATTGGGAAAAATATAAATAGGGGTGAGCCACAAAGACCGAGCGGTCGCGGTAACTTTAAAACCCACTCACTTTAAACCTAACCGAAGAAATATCAATGTATATCATAAAAATTATTTATTTAAAGGGGGTTTAAAAAAATTTTCCCTTATTTTTTTTAAAATTTTTTCCCCTTTATTGAAATTTAAAAAATAAATGTTTATTACCCATAAATTTGTTTATCATCTTAAAATAATGACATAAGGGTTTTTTAAAAAATAAGGAAGCATTCTTTTTTAAAAGTTGACAAATTATTTTTTGTGTAAAAAAAAAAAAAAAATTTGGGAAATATTAATATAGGTTGTTCCCTTTGGGTAGGTAGGTAGGTGGGGGAATTGGGGCCCCAAAAACCCCTTTTTTGTAAAAAATAATATTGCATGAAAAATTTTTTTATTTATTTATTTATTTAAAAATTTTTGGTTAATGACCCAAATTTTTTTTTTTTTTAATTTTTTTGGACAACTCACGGAGGATTTGCATATACAAAAAACTATATATCCCAGACATATACATATACATATATACCCCCAAGTACCAGAGTACCGTGACCCCCTTTTTTTTTCCGGGGATGTTTAACCCATCTTTTGCCCCAGTTCCGTCAACCCCGCCCGGCACAAACATGCCGATATTCTTTCGGGGGCCCCCCTTTTTTTAGAAAGGGGGCGGTAGTGCCACCACGGACTTTTTTTAAAAAACTCCCCCTTTTTTTTCCCCCGGGGGGGGGATTCGAACACGGATCGCCGGCGCGGCAGAGCCCGGGTTTGACCACTAAGTCCCAAAAAGATTTTTTAAAGTAAATCACTAAAATGGCCTTTTTTTTTTTTCTACCTAATTTTTTTTTAATGTCCGATTTTTTTTTTAAAGATGAATTTTTTTTTGGGGTTTTTGATAATGGCTTGCAATTTCCAAAAAATAAAACTTTACTTCCTTCTACTCAAAAAAAGGGGGCCCAATTCATCCCCCCAAAAGATGTTAATCTACCCCCCCTTTTCCTTTTTTTAAAAATTTTTTTCAATATCTCCTGCAATTTAAAAATAAAAGAATTTTAGAAAAACCCCCTTTTACTTTTTACTATATCTACAGGGAAATCCACAATAAGGTCAGTTAAATAAAGACAAAGTTTGACAGTTTAAAATAATGTCCCTCCTGTTTTCCCCCCAAATTTTTTTAAATTTTAATTTTTTTTTTTAAAATTGAAAAAAGTTTTTAAAAATTATTTAATATATATTAGCGACAAAGTAACTCGATTCACAGGTCAACATTAGATCTAGGGGGGGGTGTTGCACCAGGTGCCGTCTCCATGACTAACCGAGGAGCTACCTCGTGAGAGGTAGTGGGAAAAAAAAGGGGGGAAAGGGGAATAAAAGTTTTTGAAACTGGAGGAACCGTGGTTCCAGTAGAAGCGCGTGTAGAAGATAGTCATCGCGGAGTGTTGCACCAGATGCCACCTTCGTGGCTAATCCCGGTGTTCTACTGTGAAAGTTTCGTCGAGTTTTTTTTAGTCAAGGGGAAAAAGGGTTTTTTTTTTACACCTGGCTAGCCGGAAGAAAAGAACAGGTACGGAAGCTTAGTGGGGGGGATTTTAACACAGGCTCGACCGAGAATATCCCCCAAACCCCGTGGTTTTTTTAAAAACCAACAAAAGGCAAAAGAATACCGTACTTTTTTTACGGGGTAAAGATCAATGTTGAATTTTTTTAATTTAAAAAATTTTTTTTTTAAATTTAAAAATTAAAAATAGCCGGGGCCGATTTCCATAACGATTGTTAAAAAAATTATTCGTCCACACAAAAAAGTGTGTGTATGGGGGAATTATTGAAAATTGTTGATAGTTGAACAAATATAACTCATTGTCGTTTTTTAAATCGACTAAATTTTCCCAAATTTAAAAACCAAACTTGTTTTTAAATTTAAAATCTTTAAATTTTTTCCCCCAAATTTTTTAGAGATTTAACCCCCGGGAAAAAACTTGAGCAAATGTAATGTTTCCAACAAAAAATGTAAAGATTTGAGATCGTACCACGATATTCCCCATGTATTTTTTTGACGCGAACCCAAAAAAGGGACATTTTGGGGTTAGAAAAAAAAGGATTTTAACCATGGTTTTTTTAATGTACTTTTCAACGTTGACCGAATTTGTGGTCGAGAAGTTTTTCCCCCACTAAGCGGTAACCAGTGAGAAAAATTTACTTTTAGTGGGGGGTGGGGGAGAAAAAAAATTTTCCCCATTTTTTTCAAACTGTGATGTTTTTTTTTTAACAAAAAAAAAATGTTCTTTTTTCTTTTACGTTTTGAACGTTTTTTCTATTGGTTTTTTAAAAACCCCCAAAAGGACAATGGTATGTTTTGGGGCCCATGGTTAAAAATTTTCTGTTATCAAACATGTCATTGTGTGATTTTTTATTTAATTCCCCAAACATTCACACATGTGTAAATGTTTTAAAAAGAAAAATATCCATCCACTTTTTTCATTAAAGATCTGTGGACAAATTTTTAATGCCTTATTTAAAATTGTCTTAAGGTTAATTTTTTTTAAAAATCTTTAAAAATTTTAAAACCCTTTTTAACTTCAATTTTTTTTTTGCATATACTTACAAAAAAATAAAGTAAAAAGATTTTTTAAAAAATTTTTTTACTTTTCCCTTTTTCCTTTTTAGAAAAAAAATTAAAAAAATTTTAAAAATACATAAATACACAAGTTCATGATGTGTGAATGAAAATAAAAAAAAATATTCAGTTCAATTAAGTTCAAAATATTATTTTTTCACTGTGTGGCGAATATCCCCGGGCCCAATTATTTCCAAATTTTTAAAAAAAATTTTGAAAGGGGGAAAAGAAATGGATGGCCCCAAAAAAAGGAAAAAAATTTTTTTTTTTAAATTTTAGATTGTTGACCAGTCATTTCTATCCTCACAATTTTAAAAAAAAATTTTTAAAAAATTTAAATTTTAAATATAAATAATATAAAATTATGGGGAAAAAGTGGGGTTTTTCGGGAAAATAGAACGATTTTTTTAGAATAAGTAATTTAATCAAAGTGTTTTTTTAAAAAAATAAATTAATCACCCCAAAAAAAATTTAAACAAATATTTTTAAAAATTTAAAAAATAAAAATGTATTATAAAGTTACTTAAAGATTCATAAGTTTTATAATAAGGGGGGAAACACGTTCCTTAAAGGGGGGAAAAAATACGTCTTATGCCAGCCACAAAACACAAAGGGAAATTTCCCTTTTTAAAAAAAAATGCCAGGCCTGGCCATAAGGATTTTGGGGGGTGTGTGTGGGGGGGACCCCTTTTTTCTGGGGGGCCGTGAAAAGGGCCCCACATTTTTTTCCCCTGACGATTTTCTCAGTGTGTAGGGTAGCATTAGTGAAAAAAAAAAAAAAAAAGGGGTTAGAAATATGGGGGAAACGTGTTTATGGTTTTTAAAGGGGGCCCCAAAAAATAGCATTTTTAAAATAAACTTTAAATTTAAATTATTTCTTTTTTATGCAAAAACTTTGGCCGGTTTTGGCATGAGATGAAATTAACAGATTTAGAAAAAATTTTTGAACTTGATGATATATTTGCCCCGGTTTTAAAAAATAATAAGGGGGGAAAAAAGATATTTCCATTACCCGCCTTGTTTTCCAAATTAGGGTCAGATTTTTGGGGGTTAAAAACATGAATAAGAAGGGGAGGAGGGGGTAGCCATCGGAGGTCTAGGCGATGGTGCACCGGGGCCCCAATGCTCAGGGGGGGGTCTCTTGGGGGTCTTTAAAAAAAATTAAATAAATATTTTAAACACAGGGGTTTTTTTTAATTTTTTTGCTCCTTCCCAAAAAAAAATTTTTAAATAACCAAACTTGCAACAGGGCTTTGGATGGCAACTTAGTTAAGAAAAATTGAAAGTTGAGAAAGTGCCCCAAAAATGATCATGAAGATAAATCCCATAAAAGTTTACATACCCTTTCCCTTTTTCAGTCGCCTACAAAAAAAAAAGGGAGAACATAATTTTTGGGATAAAATCATTTTTAAAATTAAAAAAAAAAACCCGGGGAAAATTTTTGGGTTTTTTTAAAAGGGGAAAAATTTAAATTTTAAAAAGCGCCTTATTAATCATAAGTAGGACAGTACATATCCCAAATATCTTTATAAGAATTCCAAAGAAAAAAGCTTTACCCCCACAAAACACTCAAGGCAGAGTTACGCCCCATTTTTTTTTTTTAGTCTTGAAACTCATTGCATTCTGAAAATTTTTTTGATTAAATTTTTTTACGTAAAAATCTTTTGGGGAAAAAATTTTTTATAACCATAATTAATCAAAAGTAATTAATTTTTTTTTTTTTTTTTTTTGGGAAACTATGGGCAAATATTTCCAAAAATTTTAGAAAATTTTTTTTTTCGGCCTTTTTTTTTTCCTTTCCTTTTTGGGGAAAAATTTTTGGGGGCCCCTTTTTTTTCCGGGGGGGAAAATTTTGGATTCCCCCCCCAGCCCCATTGACCCCCATGAACCTTTTTATCGCCCTTTAAAAAAAAAAACCAAAAAAAAATCACAAAATACTAATCTACGCCGGGGAATCGGCCCCCGTTGTCAAAAAAAATAAAAAAAAAATTTTTAAACTAAAAACGTTGAAAAATTTTATAGCATTTTTTTTTTTTTTAAAAAAAAGTTTTTTATAAAAAAAAAAAACGTCATTTTAAAAAAAGGAGAAAATCCCTTTTTTTAAAATTTTCCCTTTTTGGATAAAAATTTTTTTATGGAACACCACGCCGGGTTTTAAAAAAAAATTTTTTTAACGGGGTTTTTGAGGTTTTTAGGCCCCTTTTTGGAAAATAACCTCAAAAAAATTTCCCCTTTTTTAAACTGATTACCAACAAAAAACATTTTAAATTTGGGGGGGGACTTATATTTAAACAAAAAAAAATTAAAAAATTTTTTAAAAAATTTTTTTTCTATTTTTTAAAAAAAAAATTTTCCCCAAAATGAACCCCCCTTTTTTATGTTGAAGAAAAAATATGATGTATAACTGGTTTTTTGATTCATACTTAAGTTTTTAAAAAAATAAAAAAAAAGGGTTTATTTGAGGGTTTTTTCTTAAAATAAGCATCAATCTTTTGTAAAAATTTTAGTGATTCGTTTAAATTTTTTAAAAAACCCAATCAGGGGGGTTCCCTTTTAAAAAAAAATTTTGTTTCAAGAAGGGGGGAATTTTTTTGGGGAAAAAAAACCATTTTTAGGTTAGTCCACTTGGGGGGCCCAAAAATTTTTTAAAAACCCTTTGGGGCCCCCAAAAAAAGATTTTAGATTCGTGATCAGCCCCCAAAAAAAACCCCCTTTAAAAATTTTTTAAAAAAGGTGTTGTCCGGGAAAAGGTTTTAAATTTTTTTTTAAAATTTTTTTTCCGGGAAAAGGGGAAAAAATTGGGGAAAAAAAAAAAAAATTTAAAGGGTGAATCAAGAGAAAAGTTTTGGGGGCAAATTTTTTTTAAAAAGTTTTTTTTGTTTTAGGGGGGAAAAAAAACCCTTTTTAAAATTAGATAGGATCCAAAGAATTTGCAACCCCCCAACTTAAACTATTATTTTTTTTCTTATTTGGAACATTTTTGTTTTAGTAAATAAAAGGGTGTCCCAAAAGTAATGGGACACAGAGCAACAGCAAATTCCCCTAGTCAAATAATGCTTTTAAAGAAATTTCCCCCCATCACAAAGTTGATAATAACTAAGATACAAGGGTGTCAATTTTAAATTTTTTTTCTTTTTTTTTTAATAATTTTTAAATTAAAGAAAAAAATTAACCCAAAAGGGGGGTTTTGGGGGTTTTTTGGGGGGAAAAATTTTTTAAAATTGTCTATATTTTTTAAAGTTAAAATTTTCCCCCCCCAATTTGGGGGTTTCATGGGAAATTTTTTTTAAACTTTGATATTAACCTGTTTTTTTAAATTGTATACCTCATTTGGGTTTTGGGGAAAAAAGAAAAAGGGCCCCCCAAGTTTTAGTTTGACCAATTGTTTTAAAATTTTCAAAGTAAAGTTCTCAATACGCTGACCCAAAATCTCCTTGGGCAAAAAAAACCCAAAACCCCAAACCCCCCCAAAAAACAGCCTTAAAGGTCACGGGGGGTTTGGGGACCTTTGGGTTTTTTTGTGCCCGGGGACGGTGGCGTGTTGAAAACTATTACTTTCCAATGTTTAAAAACAATTCCGAAACCCTTTTCCCAAAAAAAGCACCCCAAAGGCCGTTTATCCAAAAAAAAAACCCCTAGAGACCTAAAAAAATTTTCCTTTTCAAAAGGGGGGAAAATTTTAAAAAATTTTTTTAATAAACAGGTCAAAATACTGGGTTTTAAAAAATTTCCATCTAAAATAACTGGGGGGGGGCCGTATTTGGGGCCCCCTCTACTAGCAACATAAAAAAGCATGGACAAATTGGAATTTCCCTTTTTTAAAAAAATCCCCAAATAAACCTTTTTTGTACCGCTATGTCATTTGGGTTGGGAAAATTTTAAAAAAAAAAACAAAAAACCAAAATTAAAAAGTTTCCACCTTATTTATTTTATTTTTTGGGAAAAAGGGGAAAGTTTACGTTAATTGCATTATTTGGAAAAAAGGGGAAAGGTTGCTCTGTGCCCCTTTTTCTTCGGGGCCCGGGGTATAATAATGCAGTATAATGAAAAAATTAAAAAAAAACTTTTAAAAGGGGAATTTTTTTAAAATTTTTTTTTTTTCCCCCCAACGTCACTGAGACAGAAAAAAAATATATTTCCAAAAACAGTTTTTTTATATTTTAAAAAGATTTTTTTGAAAAATCCCCTTTACCCAATGTGGCCCCAAAAAAATAATTCCTCAATGGTTTAAAATAAAAAAAGGTAGTTTTAATTGTTCGTCGAACAATTTTAAAAATTTCCTACACTTTAAATTTAAATTTTAAAAAACCCTCTTAATTGTCGAAAGCTGCAGTCATTCACCGAAAAAAGTAAAAGAAGGTTTTATTTTTTTAAAAAAAGACGTTTTTAAAAAAGTTTTGTACGATATATTTCGTTTAAATGAAAAATTTTGGGGGAAAACCAAAAATATCACCGTCGGTAAAAAATTTTTTTGGGAAAGGGCTTGAAATTTTAAAAGTCGATTCATCCGTCTTTTTGAAAAACCAAATGTGTGGTGCAGAAGTTTTTTTAAACTCATTATTTGACAAATAAACACGCTTCATTTAGTGTTTTTGTACGACTGCAGTTTTTCGATTAAGGCGGTTTTTAAAAATAAATTATTTTAGGGGAAAAAAAAGTTTTGGGGCATCCGATTGAGAGTTTTAATTAGCGATTAAGGGGAAAGGAAAAAAAAAGATTCCCCCCGGGGGGGCCCTTTCGATTTCAAGCGCGACCAGAAATTTTCACCAACGGGTTATTTTCGGTTTTTTCCCCCAAAAGGGAATTTTAATTTTTTTAATCGCCACGATTAAAATTCCTTAAAAAAAAAGACGTTTTGGTAAAGGGGAACAGGGAAAAACAAAAATTTTAACTGTTCAAAAATTTTAAAAAAAAAAACAAAAATGACGGGGAAATTTGGGGAAAAAAAAATTTGAAAATTTTATATGCAAAAACCCAAAAAATCATATAAAAAACAAAAGCGGGGGGCAAAACTGGGGGTTTTAAACCTATGGAAAATGTTTTTATAATTAAATAGTTACAGTATAAGGTGTTTAGTATAAATTTTTGAGAATATAAAAATTTTTTATATTAAAAAAACCTTTTTTTCCCCTCTAACTTGAAAGGAGTCACAATTTTTTTGGGAAACCGGGGGAAAAAAAAAAATCCACATTTTTTTTACTAAAAAATTAAAAAAAAAAAAATTTTTTTTGTCGTTAAATTAAAATTTTTGGGTTTTTTGAAAAAGAGAAAGCAGATTCATATGACCCTCCTTCCAATGACCACAAAAACCGGAAGCCGCCCATGTGGTTTTGGGCCCAATGGGGAAAGGGGAAAAAGAAACCCTTTTTGATAAAGTCTATAGAAATGAAAAAAAACAGTCGTCTTCGGACTTCTCGATGTTCTTTAAAAGAGTCACCGTTAGTTGTTGTTGCAGTCAATGAAGGTAAAATAACTTTTCCAGTTTGTAGAACCCTTTTTGGATCCCACCTTTTTTTTTTAGGGTATTCATAATTTCCCGTGTTTTTTTTGTTTTTTTTGCCAAAAAATTTTTAAAAAATCTAATTTAAAAATTAAATTTTAAAAAAAAAAAGTTTAATTTAAAAACCTAAAAAATTTTGGGTCAAAAAAAAATTTGGTAAAAAAATGAGACACACAAAATCCTGTTGAAAAATGAGACACCCCCAAAGAAAAAAAACTAATAATTTTAAATTTCCCCTATTTTTCTTCATAAACCGATAGCAGCAGTTGAAAAAGGGCCTCTGGGCTACAATTTAATTTTTTTTAGAAAATGTTTAAAATTAAAATTAAAAAAAACCAGCGCTTTATTTTGGGGGTATAACCGTTACCGAAACTTTTGTCGTTTGAGTTCGTGGGTTTTTTCACTGCGCCCTACGGTCATATTAAGGGTTTTTTGCGCTTCAGTTCAAAGTAGAGATGGGGAAATGATCATTCACTGGCGACGAATCAATCATTGACCGATTTTTAAAAGATCCAATTTTTTCAATGTTTTTAGTCAATCATTTTTTTAAGCGTACCAAACCAAACGTCTCAGCGATGGTCATTTGATATTTTCGGCACACTGGGCCGGTTATTGATTGGCATGAACGTTTGAATTTTTCAGAATTAAATTATAAAACGAATTTGCAGATAAATTTTTTATTTTTTTAAAAAAACTAGTCATGGGAAAAATTTACAGCCAGCCAGAAAACACAACTTAGTTATTCGTTTCGTTATTTTCCCGGGTTTTTTCAGTCGGGTAGTGATTCGATCACTGCGGGGTTAGGGATTCGATCGTTAAATATCCAAAAATGATTCGGTCACGGGTGATCGAATCATTCCGATTGAGCTTTCTGTTAAAAGAAATTTTAGTAAGGAGTAAAAAGTGCTTTTTTTGGGGGGTTAATTTTAAGACAGGGTTGAGCAAAAAAAAGAACCGAGGTGTAAATATGAGACATATTTTTTTTTTTTTTTGCTGTCAAGAAAAAAACCGGGGATGCCAAAAAAAGATATCCCAAAATTTTAAAAACAAATATAAGAATGGGAATTGATAAAAAGAAAATTTCAAAAAACCCCTTTTTTTTTGAAAAGGGGGTGCTGCCAAGCCATATCGACAATTCGAAACTTAGTCGCTACATGAAAAAAAAAATTTTTGGGAAAAAAAGGGGGCAAAAAACCCCCCATATTGTAGGGGGGCCGAAAAAAGATTTATCTGAGATGGTAAAAATAACCCCCGTGGGGGGTTTGATTAACTAAGCAAAAAAATTCAAGACGCCGGGAGACATACCTGCAAGAGAATAACCTTTCAACGTCCTTTAAAAAAGAACGTCCCGGCGACGACTGGTTTGAAATTTCTGCAGAAAAAAAACGTCTTAGCCAAAAAAAAGGGAAAAACTTGAAAAGCTTTAAAGTTTTGGGCCCCTAAAGGGGGCCCTTCATTATTTATTCGTTTTTTTAAAAAGACTGAGAAAAGCGTAAATGAACTAAATCTTACATAAACACAAGTCTGGAATCTGGGGAAACCTTTTTTTCCCCCGGGTCCAACTTGAATTTAAAGGGGGAAAAGGGCCCAAAAGGGCAAAAAAAAGGGAAAGGGGGGTTAGAAAAGGGGAAAAAAGGGGCTGTAATTTGTGAATATCAACTAAAGGGGGGTTTTTCTTTTCCCCCCACTAATAATAAATCAAAAAAATTTGTGGGGCTCTTGGGAAAAAGGGGGTTTAAAGACCCAGTAGAAAATTTTAAAGGGTTTTGGGAAAAAGGGGAAGGGCAACCGCTATTTTCAATGACTGGTTTGCTGTTTTTCACAATTGTAAAGGGTAGACCACCTTTTTTGGGTTTTTTTTGATGGACATTTCAATTTAGATGCAAACCCTAAAAATTACCCATTAAAAAAAATATAACAACAAAGCCACCTGGGAAAACAATTTTTTTTTCTAAAACCCCAAGGGTCGCGGGTGCTTTTTTCCATTAAAGCTAAATTTAAAAGAAAATTGCTCGATTGGCAGCGGGCAAAACCAAAGAAAGTTGACCAAAAAATTTCAGATTTACTTTGTTTCCCTTTGGGAAGATGGATTTTTAAAAAAAAACATTATTTCCCTTTTTTTTTTGGAAATTTTACAAGGGGGAAAAATCCTATAGAGACTAGATCCTACGAACTAAATAAAAAAAATCTTTTCCCACAAAAAAAATGAGGACCCCTTTATACAGAGCGATCCCCCTTGGGAAAATTTAAAGAACTCAACAAGATTTAATAATACCCAAGAAAATATTGTTAATGAAAAAAATAGGCCCTAATTAGAAATGGTTCCCCGCAAAAAAGTTTTGTTTTTTCGAAATGTAAATTTCTTTCACATCTTGGGGGAAACCCCGGGGAAAAAATTTTTTTTTTTAATTATTTTTTTGGAAAAAAAAAAGACACCCCTAAAAGAAAAAAAACGTCAAAAAATACTCAAAGAAAAAAAATACTTACAAGTGGGGAAAAGGAAGGCGGATTGAAAATATGGATAAAAAAAAAGACAAAAAAAAAAAAAAAGAAGTCAAGTCAAATCAGAAAGCAAACAAAAATTTAAAAAAAAACCTTCAAGTAATTCCCGAACCGATCAAGAAAAGGGGGTTTTTTGGGGGCTATAGGGGGTTTATTCCAATTTTAAAGAATCGCATAGAAAAGTCACTGAAAAAAAAAGGATAGTCGTTTTTAAAAAAAATTTGGGACGTAACTGACACAAATTCAAAAAAATTTTAAAAAAATCTTGACAAATCCCCAAATAATAAGTTCCAAAAAAAACCTAAAAGTCTATAAAAATATAGGTCCGCAAGGCCTTCGTCTCCAAAATACAGGGTTTTAAAGTTTTTATTTAATTTTTCTATTTTTTAAATAAATTTATGATAATGTTAATATTGGGGTAAAATTTGGTATCCGGGGGTTTTTTGGTATGACGGATTTGAATCTAATCTTAGTACGGCTCTTACTTGTAGCCACCGACACGTCTTTTTACTATTTTGAACAATCACAACTTTTTGGTACGGCACTGTATTACATTTTTAAGTAAATTAATTAACTGTTTTGTCATTTTTACGTCAAAAAGATATACTTGTTAAAAGTCGATATGAGCAACCGTTTTCTAAATATTTGGATTGAAAAAAAAATACCACGCATGACACGCATTTTTTTATTATAGCAAAATTTTAAAAAAATAAACAATATGTATAATTAAACGATATGTATTTAAATTTGTAATAAAATTATTGTTCTTAAATTATGTTTAAAAACATTAAAATATATATATATATATATATATATATATATATATATATATATATATATATATATATATATATATATATATATATATATATATATATATATATATATATATATATATATATATATATATATATATTATTTTATATATATATATATATATATATATATATATATATATATATATATATACATATATATATATATATATATATATATATATATATATATATATATATATATATATATATATATATATATATACAGTGGATGAGGGGGAAAAAAGGTGTTTGATTTCCCGGGAATTTTTTTGTACAGTTTCAATTTTTATGAAAATATGGAATTAAGTTGCTTTCACCCTCCGAGATCAAAGTTTAGGGTGTGCTTTTTATTTTTAAGGGGTAAAAAAAACCCCCTTTTGATAAAAAAATGAAAAATCATGGAAATAGACCTTACGTAAATTAAAATCATAGCTAAATATGTAGTATGAATCAATAACGTTTCAAAAGTTAAAAAACACCCTTAATAACGAAATTACAAAAAAAAAACTTTTTTTTTTAAAATTATTTAATAATGCTTTTATTTTAGAAAAAAAATAAATTTTTAAATGTTTACAGTATAATAAATATTTAACTACCATAACTCAACCTTTTAAAAAAACCTCTTTGAGATTAACAAAAGAAAATTTTTTTGACAAATTAAAAACGATTTGATGATACATAATTATAGTCCCGGAAATAAAGCTAAAAAATGCAAAACCTCGCAATTTTTTTTGTCCTGCATCGATTTGCATAAAAATTTGAAATAAAACGCTTCCCGACCTCTTTAAAATTATATTTCATAGTGATGTGTGCTGTTTTTTTTTTTGGGGGGAGAACACCCAATTGTCAAAATTTATAGAATAACATTTTAAACCTTAAGATGGGTAAAAGGGGGTTTTGGGTTAGTTAAATTTAAAGATTGTTTTAAGCTTTGGAATACAATTTTTTAAAAAATTTTAACCCTTAAAAAACAACGCTTGTTAGAGCTTAAAAAAAGAAAAAAAATATTTACCCCAAAAAATTATTAATTTACCATAGTGATTTTCTTTTTTGAATGCTGTTGCTTAAAATATGTACTAATTTCATTTCGCAATTTTTTGACCCCATAAATTAACCCTTATTTAAAAAAAAAAAAATTTATTCCCAAAATATTAATAGCTTGACAGATTTAATAATTAAAAATATTACTGCCGGAAATATTACCAAATTTTTTTCTTTTTTCAAATTTTCAATCATCAAAAACCACCCCTTAAAACATTGCAATTCTTATAAACCAATATAATAGATATAAATAGGAAAAGAAAATGAGTTGCATACAAAAATTATACCGGTAAAAATATAAAGTATGCTCCCA
>JAHBCN010022450.1:0-13483 GCA_019359885.1 Listronotus oregonensis
TTTTAAAAAATTTTGTGAATATTGGTTTATATCTGATATAATGATATGGAAAGAATAGATGGCGCCCTTTAAGCCTTCTATTTAAATGTTAATATTTTTGGGAGTTTTGTTTTTTACCAAAAATCTATTAAATAAATAAAAACATTTTTTTAAATTTGAAACATTGTATGCTAGTTTCATGCCAATACCAATTTTGTGATAAAAGAAGGCAAAAATAATGTAAATGAGTTTAATCTAATCCTAAGATTGTGGTTGACATTAAAAGTGAAATTTTATAACCTTTTGGCATATACTTTCACTTTCCCTTAAAACATTCTGAGACAGAATAACAGTGGTTAAAAATGTTTAGTAACCTTTTGTACCTAGGAACCATTTAACAGTAACCGTTAATCCGTTAAATTTATGTGTCTACAGTATGTCGAGCTTAAAAAGTTGGTAATGTAAGTTTAAGAAACCAAAAATCTAATTTCTTTTTAAAACAAATACAGAAAAACAAAAAAAACTTTAACATAAAAGCTTTTTTATTCTTAGAGGGACCTGATATAATAAAATTTGCCTGGTCTGCCCAGTAATTAACAATTTTGATCCTTTAAAAGAATGTACTAAATTATTAAATGAAATAAAAGTACCTAAATGTAAACCTTATTTCTTTTTAATAACCCACAGAAAAAAAAACATTGTGGAAATCATTTAAAAGATAGTTAAGATTGCCTTACTTTTCTCCGCTATTTCTTATGAAATTTTCATTTTCTATTATTCATAATTGAATATTATTATTTATTCGGTTTTAACGTTACGTCTTATAAGGCCTAATTTAAATATAAGAAATACTTACCTAAAGTAAAAAATGGGGTATATTAACCTTGATTTGCAAGACAAAACCATACAACCTTAGTCATTTTGTTATATTATAAGAAAAACAGTAAACACAAAATTATAGTCACAATTTAATAAACAATAATCCTAAAATAAGGTTTTTATCTATCCAAAAAACCTGAACCCAAAATATAATTAAAAAACAAAACAATCGAAACTAATAGGCTCTCATAAAAGTATAATGTGTTGCCTACCTACACACTATTTATCAGTGTGTAAGTACAACACATTAAATTATTTCAATTTGTTAGGCAAAATCGGGGGGCCCTCTGACAGTTATTTTCATACGGGCTGGACATTTTTTGATCGAATGGGCCATAGCCTTGGGCTTCCATTCACCTTTAAACTTCCTTGGGTGAAGGGCGTAAAAAGTCCACTTTAAACCTAACCCAACCTTACCTAACCTCCAGATGGCTATAAGCGAGATCATGAATCAGTTTTGCAATTTTTTAAGTTGTCAGTTAGACCAAGCCTTATCTGTAAACAAACAAGAGTTTTTTGGATATACAGGGTGGCAGGCATGTTTTTGCTGGAAAACCTGCAAAAAGATGTAGTTAACATAACTTAAGGTTTCCATCGAAAAGGTCCAGAATATCTGTCAAAAATAAAACGTGAAAACAAAATACAATTTATGGCTCATAATTCTGTAAGTATAGGTCGTAGAGAAAATTATAGGGAGAGGAAAATATCGTAACTGAATTTCCTGCAAGACAGATTTGGTTTAAAATCGCGAAATATATTAGGGTTGTTTCATAATAGCATTATATCAAAAGAAAAGGAAAGAAAAATTTCCTTTTTTGTTTGGATTCTTTGGACCCTTCGATTTCTTTAAGGACCTCGGAGCCCGAAAAAAACGTTACGCTATGATAAAGCATTATGCCAAATCCGTTGGATAGTTCTTGCACAATAATTTTGCAAACCAACTTTGATTAAAAAAATGGATAATTTTTTAAATTGGGTGGAGTCCAGAATATTGAACCTAGAAATTCGATTTTTTTCCATATTAGGCTAGAGATCTCAAGTTTTTACCTTTTTTTTAATGCAAATTAGATCATTTGGGCGCCCTTAGCTATTGTTTAAAATAAGAAGGAACTGCTGAGACCAAAAATTGTTTCAGTAAATAGATTTTTCCATAAATCATTTTATTAGTAAATTATAAATAAAAATAAACCAATAATTCCAAATAAACCATTTGCAAAAATCCTATATGTGCTATTGTTTAAAGATTTAGCGTAAATGCTTGCTAACTTAATCAGCTTTTATTTTAGCAACTTATTAACCGATTAACAACTTTAATATATCGAAAACTGTCTTTACAAGTACTTTTAAACCATATTTTTGGTAAGAGATTTTATTGAAAATTCGCGGAGATATACAACTTGTTTATAAATGAAAAAATGTTTATTATTTTAAACAATTGTTGGGCTTACCAAAAAAACCTGATTTTTATAAAAAAATATATCTTGTATTTTCGACTCTGCCCTTAATTTGCAAAATTGTCATTTTCTTTAAGCAAAATTATATTTTAAAATTATTTTGCAAAACCCATCAAAATGAATTAACAAAATTGGCATAATAATTCAGCATACCATAAAGTTTTATTTGGCCGAAAATAAAGGTTCTCAGAACAATTTAAAGGGTCCCAAAAAATCACGTAAAAAGGTAATTTTTTTTTGGTTTATTGCAATTTACGATTTCTAACCCATTCTATTTAGTAGGGAATTTAATTGTTAAACTTTTCCCTTTCTACAGCTTTTTTCCAAGACCAACTTAATAACTTATGTTATGGGCAATTAGAGTAGATTATTTCCTTCCTATTAATTTTGACCAATCGCTATCAAGAATTGGTATGTCAAATATAAATTTTAAGTGGAAGAATTACTTAACAACTGTCAACTTAGCTGTCAGCAGTTTTTTCGGAAAAAAAAATCGACAAAATTTTATGCAAGTTTGACAATTGCCTTGTAAAAACAAACTTGATGGTTTCTATGCTGTGTTGCTATGTACCGTTACCAACAACAAAGATCACAAACGAAGCTTACGAATTTATTAATTTTTCAACTGAAACTCAAAATGAATCGGTTTGGAAATGTTTCGAAATTTATGGAATTTTGCCAAGCAAAAAATTACCAATTACTCCAGACAACAACTACAGGCGAGCTAAATTTAATCCTCAAGGACTGGGCATGGAACATGCGTAAAGCTAATGGGAAAGGCTACAAAGTACTGTGTGTAAAAGTTATGTGAAATATCGTTGCCAAAAAACTGCAGGAAAAATATAACGTCTAAAATAACAACAAATAGATTGTTTTTGACACCAAATTCAGCATGGCAATCCAATCGTAGCACTGGATGGTTTAAAAACATTCCTATTGGAAGAAATGAACTGTCAAAATGGACAAAAGACGCAGCCCAAAAAACAGGTATGAACACGACAGAAGTTAAAATATCTATCCATTCTATGCGATCAACTGCTGTTACTAATCTGGCAAAGGCCGGTGTAGGCGAGCAGCAACTCATCAAAATCACAGGGCATTTTAAAGCTGCTCTATCTATCCAACCGTATCTACACATGGACAGTCAACATCATTTAAATATCATCACTGCCTTAAGAACCGTCCAAAATAATGTACCATCTAAAAGCTTCGAAGCTCCCTTGAAAAGACAGAAAATGGACACTTCTTCGAGCCAACACCATCAATCGTTTGACACTCCTCATAGCAACATAGAGAATAGTGCTACTACAAACATAATTAAAAACAATTTAACCGATATGGCTAACAATACTCTTGTAACCTACAATAATTGTAATTTTTATATTATTTGTAATTTAAAATGAGTTTGAAGTTATTACCTTTCCTAGCTTGAAAGTTATATTGTTCTTATTAATTATTGTTCTTATTGTTTTAATGTAAAAAAAATGTTGAATTAAAATAAAATGTTTATTTAACTCAGAAAATAATCTTGCCAAATATCCCTCGTCCATCTAATTTTTCCTGTGGCAAAATTGGAACACTCGTTTCTA
Organism: Listronotus oregonensis; assembly: GCA_019359885.1. Classification (NCBI taxonomy): domain Eukaryota; kingdom Metazoa; phylum Arthropoda; class Insecta; order Coleoptera; family Curculionidae; genus Listronotus; species Listronotus oregonensis. Next base: position 3,902 of record JAHBCN010022450.1, read on the forward strand.
AGTAATCTGTTTTAACAAATATCATTCGCGAAAGTGGAAAAATCCTCGTCTTCGACTAAGATTTTTAAAACCACTCTCGCTTATGCTATTTGTTACAACAAATTACTTAGAAACTCGTTTTTCCGAATTTTTCCGGAAAAATTAAATGCAGTAGGAATATTTCCCCCGAAAAAAAATGTATTTTTATTTTTTTTTCATTCTATATATTTCAAAAATGTCCGGGACATTTTTGAAAGGAAGCATATTTCGATTTTTATTAAATATGTAAGGCTTATTCTAAATAGAATAAAGTTATTTTATGGCGTTAAAATATATATAATATACTATGTTTTTGGCAAATGTCATTTCCGAAGTCGAAATATATAGAAGTATATTTTTATACCTATTTGTAGAATTTCGTAAATGTTTAAATGCCTTTGTCATATGGTAAAATTTTATTCTTGCACCACCTGTTGCTACTTTCATTGTACGGTCTGCTTTAATTAAATGTACAACTGTGTAATAGAAAACGTGTAATAAAGGTGCTTCTAATTGCATCTAAAATTATGTATCGTTTCAATTTATCGACTTCCTTAGAGCTATGCAAAATGAAAAGTGTAATAACACTTTACTTCGTGCCTTAGAAACATATCAAATTTAATTCAATTTAAGTAGCTTTTACGGCTACAAAGAATTTCCTTACAGCCATGGTGCAAATTAGCGAACCTAGTGCCTTGCGCATAGGATAAACAGTGCTAGAACTAGAAGATTCCATACCTTACTTAAAATATATTATATGGGATGAAAAAATGATGTAACTTTTTTTCGCATTGCTTGCTTGTTATTATTTGTTTATTTTATTAGTAACCGCATTACTTCTGAGTAGTCAACATGTCAGTGGAGTTACGAAGTTCTTAAAAGGAGATATTTTTAATAGGAGACGTAAAACATCAAATCACCGGCTCGAAACTTCCCTCTAATGGACAAGTACTGAGAGTTTTGTTCTAAAATATTCGTAAAGTAAATTTAAGTGTCAATGAAAGTGCAAATCTTACTATTCGTGAGTGTATTATTTACTGAGAATAGGCACGTATACCGACTAAATCATTATCTAACTGTGTTAAGAAACTAGTTTCATTATACCAAGTTTGAAGAGATTTGCAAAAAAATGCGAAAAAAAAAACACAAGAAGTGTTTGAACAACGTCGACAATTTGTTTGACATTGCTTATGCCGATGCGCTTCAGCTAATTAAAATAAATGAAGATAGGATCTTCTTGGAGCGCCAAAGAGAACCAGGTCGGCCTGGTCACTTAGCCGGAGGGGACAAAAAACTTACAGAAAAAGAAGAAAAGGCGCGCCTTAGAAACATTAAGGAGGAAAAGCGACGTGTTAAATATTTTTTATCGTTAGCTCCATCGACATAATCTTATGATCCACCACAAGAAAACCCATCTCCTGATTTTGAAATAATAGATTTTCAAGAAAATAGACTCAGCCTAAGTGGTGCTTCCTCTCAGCCCGATAAAACTTGTATGCGGAAAAATGTCATAACTTTGAAGTTAGTTGCCGCATTAGATAGATGTCGTTTAAGTGTGAGAGATTCTGTATTTATAATAGAATAAATCCATAGAAGTTATACAAAAATGCGAAGAAAGCGGGCTGAAGCTATAAAAGTTAATTTTCAAAACAATATCCCGGATACGGTAACTGTCCACTGGGTTGGCAAACTATTGCCGGCTCTAGATTTACGTAAATCTAAACAAGAACGCCTCCCGATTAGTTATTTCATATGATAATAACGAACAACTTATCGCTGTGCCAAATTGGACGCTCATCAGAAGCGAACATGGCCGGAGTTTGAAATAGACTGGAATCTTGGGACAGATGCAGATTCTCTGTTGTGATACTACTGCTTCAAATACAGGCCGTGTTAATGGTGGATGTGTGCTTCTCGAACAAAAACTGGATAGAGAAATGCTTATTTTTGCTTGCCTTCATCACGTCTACGAACTAGTATTAAAAAGTGTGTTCGAAGCGAAAATCAGCCAAGTAACTACAAGCCCAGACATTCCGTTGTTTAAAAAGTTCCGAGGAAACTGGAAAAAATATCGATGCCGAAAAAATACAAATCTGTACAGGAAAGCTATCTTGTTTAAATGTTTTAGAAATAAACTGATAGAATTCTACCGATTTGAATTGACTATCGTGCTAGAGATGACTATCGTGAATTAATTGAGCTTTCAATAATATTTCTTGGTGGAGATACAGAGAAGAAATTTAATATTCAGCCTCCAGGTGCTATGCACCAAGCTTGGTGGATGGCAAGACCATTTATTCGTTAAAAATGTCATTACTAAGCTCCCAATTAAGAATTTCAAACAAGGATAAAGTAGGTCTGTTGGATGTCTGTCTGTTTATAGTGACATTTTACGTCAAATTCTGGCTCCAATGCATTTTAGCAGTAAAAGCACCATATCAGGACTTATGCTTTTTAAAGTCCATAAAAGCTTACGAAACAATGACAAGCATTTCAAAGCAGCTTTACAGAAGTTTTACCAGCATTTATGGTATTTGACAGAATGAAGTATCTGTTTTTGTCTTTGTTGACCATGATGTCGATCAAGAAACTTAAGTAAAAATAGTTGCTAACTAAGCTAAAGAAAACCCATCAGCCCACGATAAACGTTACATCGCATCCAAAGAAGAACTTTGTGGCCCACTTTTTGGTATGTCTTGTATGTAAATTATGCTTCCATTTTCTTCTATAGTTTACCATACGATTGATAACCGTTCCTCCTGTATTATTTTCAGAGAAAAGCATCGATGACTTTGTCTCTGTCAACAGCAAGTTCACATTTGATCGACTCAAAATTAATGAGAGTTTTCTGAAGGAGAGCCCCTTTTTATGGTCAAATGATGATTTGTTCCAACAAGCTAAAAGGAAACTATTGACACCGAGAGCAGTTAATAATACGGCAGAAAGATCTTTTAAATTAATGCAAGACTTTCATGGTTTAATCACTGTTGAAGGGGAGCAAATTTATATATATATATATATATATATATATATATATATATATATATATATATATATATATATATATATATATATATATATATATATATATATATATTTATATAAAAAAAAAAAAAAATTTTTTTTTTTTTATATATATATATATATATATATATATATATATATATATATATATATATATATATATATATATATATATATATATATATATATATATATATATATATATATATATATATATATAAATTTTTTTTTGTGTCCCGACGAACCGACGCGGTCGATTTCTCAAAAACTTAGCAACGAAAAATATTGAAAATTTGGTACTTTACTAATATCGATGAGAGCAACTCGTCTAAAATATTTTAAGATGGTGCCACTTCCGGTTGTACCGAAAGTCGATGCTAAATCCCTTATTTTTAATCACCCTATATATTATTAAATTTTTAGATTCCCCAGAAAATTCTAGATATATTTCGTGTATAATATGCTATACCTAAGTCTAACCGTTTTCGACATATCTTGAATTTTATGTCAAAAATGACGTTTGCAGACCCCAAAATAAGGAAAAAATTTTCCTATACGGCATACTCTATTATTTAATTTGAGTTAAATTCCTTGTGAAAAAAGGCCCAATTTTGTATATTGAGTGGATATTTTGGGTGTAAATTAATACAGGGTGACTCAAAATTAAGTACAAAAATTAACTGATAAAAAACGTAAAAAGTCAATTTTTTTTCAAATGGAAACCCTCTACTTTTATATTTTTATCGTATTTAGCATTAAAAAATAAGGTAACTTTGTATAAGTGGTCTATTCGGAAAATGTATAGTTTTCGAAATATTTGACAATTTAACATTTTGTGTTGTAAAAGTGCTATACGGCTTTTATTTAGTTTTTAGTGGGCCATGACGTCGAGACGCGGCGAATAAAAGACAATCGGTAGTAGAAACGTCACTATTTAGATTTGACAATTAGTTGTTATTAGACATCAATTATGCCGGGTCGTTTAAACTACACGCACTCCTTATTTTGGGGTCTGCAAATGTCATTTTTGACATAAAATTCAAGATATGTCGAAAACGGTTAGACTAAGGTATAGCATATTATACACGAAATATATCTAGAATATTCTGGGAAATCCAAAAATGCAATAATATATAGGGTGTTTCATTAAAAATAAGGAAGTTAGTATCGACTTCCGATACAACCGGAAGTGCCACCATCTTCTCGTAGACACAATTTTTTTAGAAGATAGAAAATATTGGTGTTTACCTAAACGGGACCTAAATATGCGGTTAAATTCAAAGGTTTTTATTTAAAATATTATTGAGATTTAATGTTGTGATTTTATTTTTAATTACTTATTAGTTTAAATCAGTTTATTTCCTTAAGGCTATGCAAAATGAAATGTTTAATAGCACTTTAAATTGCCCTCAGAAATATATTTAATTCAATTTTACTAGATATAACCGCTGCAATAAATTTCCTTTTAGTCTTAATGCAAATTAGCAAAGTTAATAAAGTTATTAATATCTTCGAGGTAATATACGGTGGCAGAGACAGGTAAGACATCAGACATCTGGGTATTTTAGTAATGGATAATAAAATTATCTTTGGGTGCAGGGTCATCCAACAAGAACCGAACTAGACCATTTTTGCGTTTTTCCTTGCATTTAAAAAAGAATATACGAAATATTCCCTATTTTATTTTTTCTTTGTAAAATACGTAAAAATAAGTGAAATAGTTATTTACCTAACAAGTGCGGAAAGTGATACTTTTCCGCACGCGACGGCAGTTACACGAACGACGCGAAGCGGAGTTCGGGTAAGCCGTCAAGGGTGGAAAAGACACTTTCCGTACGTGTTAGGTACAACATTTTTTCTACGAGTGTGTGGAAAAAGTCAAACTAAACAACCATTAGATAATATTTATTTTTACCATTACTACTTATTATTATTAACAACATTAATCGTAAAGGAACAGTTGGTAGCATTTTGCAAATGAATCGCAGAGGCAAGTTGTTGTGGGTAAGTTGCGGAGTTGGAGATTGCCGTTGAGGTGCAATTGAACCGGTCATCGTTACAGGTAACAGAGACACATTGTTGCTTGCTAAAAGACGGTACAATGGCCTTGAGTGCTTTTTGCTATGTTCAAAGGTAAATGAATTTTGGGATAATATTTTGTTTGATAAGTCCTTCTTGAAACTTTAGAGCTTTCTAGGTAGCCTTCTGCAACCTGATAACTTCCAACCTCCAAGTCTTTTAATATTCGTTATACCTTACCAGAATTAGCTAACATTGTAGCTGAGGAACGGCGAAAGCTATGTCCCGTGTAAAGTTCTGGGTTGGGAAGACGTAAATAGGCAGCTATTTCAGGGGCATCTTGCCAAAAGTATTTATTCCTATGCCCTGGACAGTACAAGCCAATTTTTTGTAATTAACAAAAAATCTTCTGTGTGGTGTTTCGGGCTTTCATAAACTGGAATACTTTCTATACAAAGCTACATATTTTCCATTTTCAATTTCCTGGCAAATGACAAAACTTCGGCTATAATGGTTTTTGGAGTCTGGAATATTTACAATTAAAAGATTCCCCTTATCGTCAATGTCATCAATGCTAATTTTCATTATTTCTTCTCGACGACACGCACCAGCTAGTCCGAAAATTGTAGCTACCTTCATCGCTAGATAGACATCATTTGGAGCATCATTAATAAATGCTATTTCATCTTTCGAGAAAATTTTGGCCTTCTTGGGTCTAAATCCCACATTTTGCTTCTTCAAAAATGATGTAACTTTGAAATATTTGCTTAAATCCATGTTTTTTCCATCTTAATGACACGTTTTAACATGGAATACCTTGACCATAAGGTATTGGGTTTACATGTTTTAGCAAGTTCCGCGAAATATGCCATAAAAACTTCTTCTTTCATAGTTTTGATTTTTTTTTATTTGTTTTGAAAATGGAATCAGGTAATTCCTCGTCAGAAGACTCCATGGGAAACGTTTTTTATTCAAAATCGACGATACTTATCAGAATGTACTAAAGACACTTTTAATTATCGATGACTTTTAATGACTTTGATCTTTTATAATATGGACACCGGCACCGGTTAAAACTAAAAATCTGACAAGCAAGTTTAATAAATACCATGATGTTTGAAACAATGTTTTTAAAACAATATTAATTTTTAGCGAATATTTCGTTGATTTTACACCTAATTTGTACAAATAAAAGAAAACTATGCCAATAATAGAATTATACTAAGTCAAACTTCAGAATTAAAGACATTTTAAGTACCTGTTTAAGTGGGAAATTTGAAGGTATACTTTTCCGCACTAGTGCGGAAAAGTGACACTTTCCAAACTAAATTGCGTGCGGAAAAGTGCTGCTGTCCACACGCTAGTAAAAAAAATAATTTCAATTTAAACAAAAAAAAATAAGACATAAAATAACGGATTATTGGTTCGTTATTAGAAGTGTCTCCGTGTTTTCGATACGCTTTAATAAAAATAATTTTGTATTTATTTTCAGTAACACAAAATTTTATTTAATTATATGTTTTACTTTCACCTATATTAGAATTAGTAATAAGCATTAGACTTTGACAAAACATTAATTTTGTGTGTTTTGACACATATTGTTAGCTTTTTAATGTTTTAATTTAGGTCGACAATTTCTTATATAAATTACATTAATGTTATTGTTTTAAAAAATAAATACGAAAACGTATTTTTTATTAAAATGCATTGAAAAGAGTAATACGCTTTCAAAAATAATTTAATTAATAGGTTTGCCAATTTTATTCCGTACCTCTTTTGTTTTAATTTAAGGCCAAATTTTTTAAAATTCCAAGGAAAAAAATTAAATCCCTTTCTTTTTTTTAAAAAAAAATATAAAAAAATTTAAAAAATTTTAAAAAAAAAAAAAAACCCCAAAAATAAATTTTTAAAAAAAAAATTTTAAAAAAAAAACAAAAAGAAATTTTTAAAAAAAGGAAAAAGGAAAAAAAATTTTTAAAAAGTATTTTTATTTTTTGGGGGTTTGAAAACAAATATTGCAAATTTAAAAATTTTTACAGTCTGACTTGTAAAGTCTGTCTACACGATTTTTGCTGTTTTGTTTTTTTCCCGTTCTCGCGGGATATTGCCCCCCCTTCTACCCCATTTATCACATCCCATTACGGTTATTTTCTAAAAAAATAACAAATAACAAAGTGGTAATATTTTTATAGTTCAGGAATAATGAATTTCTTAAACAAACTTTCATCCCCCCTTTAAAACCCTCAGGGGATGAAGTTCCAAAAAAACCCCTCCTTTTTTTTATAATCGTCCTATTAAACTCTTATATTTACAACCTTAAAAATGACGATTTTTCCATACAAAATTTTACCACCCATTTTAGGAGGGGACGTTCCCAAAGTTCCTTGATTAGCTGCCATCTTCTACGTGCCAAATTTTATTTTTATAATTCAACTAGTTTTTAAAATTTCATGATTAGTCAGTAAATCAGTGCACTACTGACAAAACTGAATCACGTGTGCCGTATTTTTTTTAAATACATTTTTTAAATACGCTACATTTTCTGGAATGGTGTTAACGTATCAACGTTAAGGTGTTTCTTGACAGCACGATTAAAACACACTTTTTGCTTAGTTTGACTAAAAGTAAAAGGTTTTGAGTTATATATATATATTATATATATATATATATATATATATATATATATATATATAATATATATATATATATATATATATATATATATATATAATATATATATATAAATTAATTAAAATTTTTATAATAATAAAAAAATTAATTTTTTAAATATATTTTTAATAAATGAAAAAAAGGTTAAAAACCCTTTGGGGGGAAAAAATAAGTTTTGGTTTTAAAAAGAGGTCTTAAAAAATGGTCCCCCGGGGCCAGCCAATTCGATAAACGTGTTTCACCCCTTTCTGGGGGTGGGCACACCGAAAAGGCCAACCCCGAAAGGGAACGAGCAAAAACAATCGTACTTTAATACAACTGGTAAGGTAACTAGCGCCATCTCTTAAGTAATTTTAAAAAAATTTTAGTATCGACAGGTTAGGATGTTATTGTGCGCCATGTAGGTGGATTACGCAAAAACATTCAGAAGTTGCTTTACACAACACACTTAATGAAAAATGGCTTCTTATTAGTTTTAGTTAGTTAGTTTCAAGGGTGTCTACGGCCTACATTCGGTGTGACCATCCCCAACAGGGGTGAAACAAGTGTTATCGAATTGGCTGGACCCGGGGTTTTCCATTTACTTGGAGGCCTGTAATTTTAAACCAACCAATTGTAGTCATACCCAAAAGGACTTACCTAATTGTTTTTTTTTTTTTTTTTTTTTTTTTTTATATATATATATATATATATATATATATATATATATATATATATATATATATATATATATATATATATATATATATATATATATATATATATATATATATATTATTTTAAAAAAACTTTTATTCTGTAGGACTTTTCTACTTATAAGTAAGCGATGAGCATGGGCAGACTTTTTTACCACAGCGACTATGTTTATGCCTTGGAGGCATTGAAATAAACAAGATTTTTGGTGCCCCAATTGAATATTAGACAACAAGGATTAAGACGAAATAATTTTAAAAAAGTACTAAGTTTTTAAAAGTGGCATTTAAGATCGTCTATTTTTTAAAGTATTTGTAGAAAAAAGCTTGATATTTTAACCTGCTCTTTAAAACGTACCGTGAGTGTTAAATGGAAAAGGTCCTAATTTATATCTGCATAATACAGGTGTATAATATACATATTAAAAATGTCATTACCTAATGTAATTTTATTTAATTAAAAGCTGTTTAAAACATTTCTGTAATAATAATTAAATCACCTAAGGCACTGCATTTCAAGCTTTACAACAAATTAATTAGCAAAACTTACGAAGATTTAACGCCTTTATTCGAGAGATTGTAATTAACAAGAAACTATTAAAAGATAAAGCATAAGTGGTTATTAGAAATTAAATAGTTAGTGTATGTGTAATATATACTTTTTACACATGCAGCAGTAATAAATAACCAGTGTCATATTTGAAGGCATAATATGGAATTTTCTTAACATCTAAGTAGACCTATTCATTAGCAGTTATTTTATATCTATTTTTTAATAATACTACAAGTTGAGGTTTGTTCCAATACGACGAAAAACCATCACCGAACGAACCCCCTCTGCAAATGATTTAAGTGCGTTCCAACAGGACGGGGGGTTATCGGACGATCCTGTTTTGTACCCAAAAAAACTTGGGGTCGTTTATGTTACGGTTTCAAAAGGTAATTTCGAAAATGGCCCAAATTAAAAAATGTTTTGGGGTTTACTTGCGCATTGACATCTTGGCACTGGATTTTTGATTTTTAACAGCTGTTTCATGTTTCATCTTTCATCTTCTATATTTACTGTTATTTAGCGACTAGTATGCATCGTGCTTTAGCATTTCCATTTCGTTTTTTTAATCATTCAAAAGAATTAATTTTTTTTCACCTCTTAAGCACA
>JAHBCN010022451.1:0-13210 GCA_019359885.1 Listronotus oregonensis
CTGGAATATGACTACATAAAAATTTTACCATATAACCAAAAAAAATAGAAGAAAACGTATATGCAATAATTACCGAAATGTCTATATTTTCATAGACCATCAACGTAGACCTTAGAGGGAATACTTGGTCCAGAGGGGTTGGGACTGTATTTTTCCGACTAAAAATAAAAAAGTTTGATAAACATATAAAAATAAAATCAATATCTTACCAGTTCCTAGAAATATGCCTTAAAACTTTTTTTCGGTTATTTGAAAAAATTGCGTTCGCATCTTTCCAAATACCAAATATGCCTACTCCCGATCATACTGTTGCCTTGATTTTGGAAAAAAGATTTTCGGTCGCTTTTATGGCCTTTTCTCTTACATTTTGTGGAATTTCTTCCATTTTGAGCAAATCGTTAAATAAAAAATGCCAACTGACTAACTGACAGAAACATCAAAGTCAAACTTAACACCAGTCATTATCTACTTACGTATACAGGTACAGGTGCAACTTATTTTTTATATTGCGAATAAATAATGTAATTAGTCATTGAAAAACTTTTTTGGGTAAAACATAAAGCATTGAAAGCACCACGGGTTTTATGGACTATAATGCCCATCAGGCCGAAATCTAGCCCCGGGCCGGGAGGCCCTCGGGCTATTTCGACCTTCAGGGCATTATAGTCCCAGCCCCTTGATACACAAATAGCTATAAAAATCCGTAAATAAAAAATGCATTTTTTAAAAAACGTTTGTTACGTGACACAAAACGCTCCTAATTGGTCGAGTTTATGATGACGTCTCCTGCTTGTAAACCTCGTTTGCCTACTTGGGCCTACTTGTGATATATTAGCTCTTGAAACTGTTTTAATAAGATTTTTTTATATTATACATTGTTCTTGTGTAATATATCTGCCATATTTTACAATTTCTGTCAAGTACTTTTGCCATGGACAACGATTTTGTAAAAGCAGACAGCAGAAACCTGCCCCAAGTCGACGCAATCATGGTCGGATTATTTTTCAAAAATAATTCCGACTTTTATGCTTCGGAGCTGAAAAATGTGAAAACAGAAAAGTAAGTATAATAACACTTTAGTGGTAACTTAAATTATATCATAAAAAAGTGAAATAATGATGAACTTCCACGGCAAGCAAGAACTTTTATAGGTTATAAATGTTAATTAAAACAAACAAGTTAGTCGGGATCTTTTAGTGTAATACTATTGAGATCATAAAACTCTGTAGCTACAATTTTTAACTAATATTACGAAAAACAGCGAAAATATTCCAAGTAAGTTGCAAGAGAAATTATGTTAAAAACATTAGAGGTCTTTTAACCTCTAATAAATTACGAAAATATTTACATTCTAAATGTAATTAATTATTACAAAATATAAATATTATGTTTACTTACATCGAAATGGTCTTCACAAAAGAAAATATTTGTACTATTCGCTGTGTCATTAGGATTAAAGTTGCCGCGAGACGAGACGAGACGAGAAAGGTCTTTGTCTCGTCTCGCCTCGAAATTTCGAGATAATTAACCCGAGACGAGAGGGAAAAAGGTCGAGACGAGACGAGACAAACGTTTGTCTCGTCTCGTCTCGTTTTGTCTCGTTTATTTCGAGTTGTTTTGGTTTATTTCAAAAATTTTATTTTAATATACAGTGCATTAGTAATGTATAGGATAATTTCAATAAAAATTATATCGCAAGTTTAATAAAATGCTCAGACCCGTCGATTTTTTTTTAGGTACATGTAACACTTTTTTTAAACTATTTTGTCTGCACAGTGCACAAGATGGTGAAAAAAAGAATATTTTTTAAATGGAACACACATATTTTACATTAATTAAATTCCAATGTTTAATTTAAAATGTTCATTCTTAATTTTTTTTAACAATTTTTAACTTTTTCGATAATAATTAAGTATACCCAAACTATCCTAAATGGAATATTCTTATACCTACGTAACATTCTGATATAGAATATGAAGTAGGTATAGGAATTTTAAATTAAATAAATAGAATCCAAAACTGTAAAAATATGAGTAGGTATAGGTATTCTATTTTTAAATTTTAAAAAATTACTTTTGTAGCACCCTAATACTTTATTGACGTGCCCTGTCTAATTCAAAATATCGTTAAAATTTAACATACAGTTAACCATATACCTAATAAGCACATTATCTACACATCTTATATTCAAGGCATTAAATTACTTACTCCTCGCCATCGTTGACTCACCCTGTACACTATATACCTACAAACTAATTGCAAAATCTGTTTCAAACTGGTATGTATTTTAAGAAGGGTGCATTGTTTTTAATTTAAATTAAAACTTTTTAAAACATAATAGCGGCAAATCCTCAAATAACAAAAAAACATTCAAAAAGAACCCTTTTTATTCGGGATGCGGCAATAGTTGTTGCATGTTTTTGTACTATTTAAAGATCTATAAGGGTTGCCTTTTTAAAATGTTTCGACATTTTTCCTTAATTAATTCTTGTGTTTGAAGCTTGTAAGAAGTAAGAAGGTGAATTAATATTTTTTAAAAATGAAACACCCTGTATAAATTCTTATATTTTTGATAACACGCCTTGTAAAGAAGAGTTGACGTGGGTTGAGCTTTTCTTAAAATTGTGTAGTTTTCTCAAAAAATTGGTACGGACACCCATAATATGCAACTAAAAATAAAATAATGAACCTAATAATTTGTTTTTCATAAACTCTATTACAAACACAGGTAAAATGTTTCTTATAATTATACAGGGTGTTTTAAAATCTTTAACAGCAGTTAGATCTTGCAAAAAAAGTCTCTATAAACATAAGTTCGGATATGCATCGTTTCGAAATTGGAAATACGCAGGGTCCTAAAGTTAAACAGAAGCTTTAATTGTACATAATTTTTAAAACAATTATTTTGATAAAACAACTTAAAATACAACTTTTTCGTTATTTGAAATTTATTCGAGAGACAAGAAAACTCCTACTTTTCAAAAGGGTATAAAAAAGAATCGGTTTTATTTTTTTTTTTGAAAGCAAAGCAAAATTTAAAAAAAAATCAAGAGACAAAATAGTTGTATTTTAAGTTGTTTTATCAGTGCTTAAAAATGACCGATCATTTTTCACGATAGAGTGTTTTCTCATAATTTTATGAGTCCGAGGGACGATTTTTTAAGAAAACACGCATGAGCAAAAAAATATCTGGTTAATTTTAAAGCACAAGCGGTTTTTAGGGAGAATATTTCACGAATCAAAAACGTAGATAAAGTTTATTTACTTAAAATTAAATATTAATTTAACAAACCGTCATTATTATTAAAAAAAATTCGTATTGTCAATTTGACAGTAAGTGGAAAAACCACGTTGCCTAGACGACGTGGAATTTTTGCTGTAATTTTTCCATAATACCATTTCTCTTATGGGAAAATATGTACATGAGTAAAATATTCAAAATAATTGAAAAATAATAAAACCACAGGGTGAAATACTTTTTAAAGCAAATAATTTTAGCTTTTTTTTAACACCCTGTATTTCTGAAAGGATGCATTTCTTGACCTATGTTTATAAAAACTTATTTTTGCAAGATCCAACTGCTGTCGAAGTTTGTAACACTAAATCTTAAACAACCTGTATAATTTTTAAGAACTAGAAATATATTGTTGGAGATTTATTACAGTTAGTTCACTTAAGTTTTAGTCATTAAAATTTTTCGAGATAGTCTCGTCTCGTCTCGTCTCGTCTCGAAAATTGTCTCGAAGGATTTTATCTCGTCTCGTCTCGAAATTCGAGACAAAATGCTCTCGAGACGAGACAAAATGGCTTCGAGACGAGACGAGACGTCTCGTATCTCGTGTCTCGCGGCAACCCTAATTAGGATCTCTACGAGAAATTTGCAACCACTTTCCGCGCACTTCGACATTCTTTGGAACACTTATAAATAGTTTTTTTGGAGTTTTTCCCGACGTATTTGTACATTTTGGAACTGCACACCATTTGTAACTCATTTTGTTAGAGATCGAACGCTGTTAGAATAACACCGATACGTCACGGTTTTATACGGGTTTGCCATATGAGACCGTGACGTATCGGTTTTGTTCTTACAGCGTTCGATCTCTACATAAATCACTGATAAAATGTAAATCCATTCGCACTTTCGTTTTTTGTTTGCAACAAATGTATGTGGATGATATGTGCCACAAATCAGAATACAGGCAAGTGACGTCACCGACCCCATTGCAGCGCCATATTGTCAAAGTAGCGTTTTGGCACGCCATTTAAATATTGAATTTTTAATTTGATATTTTTCAGCAAATATGTACCAGAATTTAAAAAAAAAACAAGTTTTAGTGGGCTCCTTAAACTCTACTACATAATACAGGGTGGCCGTCCATATTTTGACCCATTTTGATCGCGAATAACTTTTGAACAAATAAAGATATCAAGATGCGGTTTTCGCAAATATACTTATATTTCTTTAAAGTTTATTCTCGTATCTTTACCATTTTTATGTGACATTCCATTAGCTCAAAAACAAAATGGCCGATTTTCCGATATAGGACATTTTCAAAAATTCAATTAAAATCTGGTACAGAAAATTCTGGAGTACAGGATCTTTAGCCCGTAAAAAGAAATTAATAAACAATGAGAATTTGCTAAATAAAACGTTACAAATTCTGGAGATAACTCAGGAAGATCCAACATTGTCAACAAGAAAAATCTCAAGTTCAGTCCATATTCCTAAAACTACAGTACAAGAAATCATGAAAAAAGAACTTAAATTAAAGCCATACAAAATTCAAATGTTACAAGAAATAAAAAAAAACTGATTTTCCACAAAGGGTGGAATTTTGCCAGAGAATTCAAAATTTAGTAAGGAACAATATACATTTTTTGGATAGACTAATAATGTCAGACGAAGCCACATTTCACCTCAATGGAAAAGTAAATAAGCATAACTGCAGGTTTTGGGCAACAGAAAATCCTCGACAATATAACGAACAGTTAGAGATTCGCCAAAAGTCACAGTCTGGTGTGGTATGTCAAAGCAAAAAATTTATGGGCCATTTTTTTTCATGAACCAACTGTAACCTCTTGGACTTACGTTGATATGCTGGAAATATTTTTTTATCCCCAATTGCAAGGAGAAAATCTATTGAATTTCGTCTATTTTCAACAAGATGGGGCTACACCACATTATGCTAACATTACCAAGGATTCACTGACCAACGTTTTTGGAAACCGGTGGATGTGAAAGAGAGGTGTTATAGTCCACTTCCCCAAAATTTAGAGCAATTAAAAATTAATATCCGAAACATAATAGAAAATATTCCTGAAGAATTTTTAGTCAATAGTTTTAATAAGTTTTTTTCGAATTTAAATAAGTGCGTCGAAGTCGGCGGAAGGCATTTTCAACATTTACAGTAGTTTTTTAAAAAGTAATGTAACCTTATTGTAACTATTATTTTGTGAATAACCTAAACCTTTGGCGATCCTTTTTTTTGTAACATATGAAGCAAATTTTAATTGTTAAATAATATTGTTGGTCGACATGCAGTCAATTTTTCGAAGGTCAATAAATACGTTGTTTTTTGAGATAACCATAGCTTGTGTTACATTTTTTTAAAAGGAAAAGATTAAATTTTGAAAATATAGAAACATATACAGGGTGTTCCATTTAAAATAACATAGTTGTCCTATAATGGAAAATCGGCCATTTTGTTTTTGAGCTAATGGAATGTCACAATAAAATCGTGAAGGTACGAGAATAAACTTTAAAGAAATATAAGCGTATCTGCAAAAACCGCATCTTGATACCTTTATTTGTTCCAAAGTTATTCTCGATTAAAATGGGTCAAAATATGGCCGGCCACCCTGTATAAAATGGATTTTAAAAACCTGTCAAATAGCCTATTAGAGGCATTTTAAATATTTGCATAAGAAAACTTTAAAAAAAAATTCAACCGGCTATGGTTTTTACAATAACAAAGATAATTTGGCAAAATTCGGGATTCAACAATAAGATGTATTTAAATTTACGAAAAAATAAATAAATAAATAAATAAAGAGAGGAGTAGCTTTTGAAAGTTTAATTTTTGCCGAAAGGCACCCAAAAAATCAACTTTATTCACAAATTCCACAATTCTATTAAAAATTGTCTTTACCAAAGTGTTTTCCTTGAGCATGTGTGGACGAATAATAAAAGATATTATTCATTCACACATGTGTGAACGAATATTTAAGAATATTATTCATTTACTGTGTGGACGAATATCCACTCTTTGCCTCTCATTTATCCAAAAAAATTTTGGGTTTTTAATCTTGTTGGGACAGTCCACGAAGGCTGAGGCCAATACTAACGTACCGTGGGTGTCTTAAGTGTGGTAAAAGGCAGTTTGTTTACACGGGACTTAAATATTTGGAGATTGGGGGGAGAAGGAAAAAATTCTGCAGGCAGCAGGTTCCATAGTCTTGACACTCTAGGGATGAAGGAACGAAGAAAGCGGGAAGTTCGGAGCCTCTCTTACTAAACTGTAAAAACGTGTTGCTCTTTTGGGAGCTGACAGAGAAGAAATTATACTGGCCAACTCCTCTGAGCAGAAGCCGTGAAAAAACCTATAGAAGAGCGACAGATTCCCCTACAGCTCGACGGTGGGCAAGAAAAGAAAGCCTTTCTGTAAGTGTGGAATCATTAATAAGACGAACGGCTCTTCTTTGAATGGAGTCCAGAATGTAAGTGTTGTAAGGGACGCCATTTCCCAGACATAAGAACAATATTCTAAAGATTTGGGATACATACAGAGCATACAGATTGGAAGAAGAGAATTACTTTCTGGCTTGAAAGAAAAATCCAAGCTTTTTTGAAGATACCGAGGCTATGGATGTAATGTGTTTGTGCCAGTTGGTACTATTCTCAAAAGTAACGCCGACAAGATTAAACGACTTAGTGATGAGCGAGACCGGTCTTGGTCTTGCGGTCTTGGTCTTGGTCTTGCAGCAAGACCAAGACCAAGACCAAGGCCAAGACTGCCTTCTCGCTTGCAAGACCAAGACCAAGACCGGGGTATGCAAGACCAAGACCAAGACCAAGACCGACCTGCAAGACTCTTGCACTTTTGTCACTTTTTTTTTTAATTATTATATTCAATTTTTATATTCAATATACAGAGGTATTTCATGCAGACATGACAAAAAATGTGTCGAGAACTGCCTAAAAGGGCGATTATTTTTTGAGTAACAAGTTTTTTCAATAAAATAATAATTAAATCGATCACTTCGTTTTTTAATAAAATGATCTAAAAACTATAACTAGTAGATTCAGTAACATGTTTCAAAAATAATAAGATTGTGACTCAATGGTCCGACAAAGCTCGATATCTCCAAAACCGTTTACGACAGAGAAAAACTAAGAGTACAAAGGTTATAGAAGCTGAAAATTACTTACCCATTCCTAATGTTTTTTTTAATTAGGTATCTAGGGATACCACTTACTGGATCAAAAATTTCCAAAATCCAGGAAAACAATATTTTTGTGCCACACTGAAAGAAGTGGCATCATTAGATTGCTCCTTTAAACTAAGATATAAATGTTAAAGTGATGGTTTAATAAAAAATATATTTGTCATTTTATGTAGAAATACTTTTTTAATTTTTTACAATATTAAATTTCACTTCCGGTTTAGACGGAAAAGTCAAAACAATGCCAAAAGTATGATGATATCGTCATTTTTGTCAAAACCGAAAATGATATATAAAAAACCATCTACGTCGACAATGTACCTATATGACAGTTCAAGAATTTCCAGCATAATATACAGGGAAGCGATTTTTTTAAATGAATTTTTTGCTATAATTTTTCTATTTTAGGTTAAAAGCTAAAAATAAGGAAGTTTTCTTGAGTGGAAGTGGATTTTTTGAAAAATTCTGAAATAGAAAATAATTTTACATTTTACGCCCTTTTTTCTATAATTTTTGTATATTCAGTTACCATTATGAACGGTTTCGGATATATCGATCTTTGTCGCACTATCAAGCCACCTTGTATATGCAGAATGTTTATAAAGTATTTGTATAAACTTTGTACGGCAAATGTTTGACTAATTTAAACATAGAAAGTTTATTTGAAGTGAAAAGCTTCCTAAATACCTTTTTTTAATTAGAAACCAATGTTTACATATCAGAATCATTTTCATGGAAATTTCACATCTGGTTGAAATTAAAAGTTTTTTTTCTGCCCTCAGAGTACTCAGTATTGTAATTTTATATGCTTCTTCAAAGAAAATTTAAATATTTCCTATCACTAAAATGAAGCGCTATAAATAAATAAACCCCTACATTTAAAATATCCTTTTTAATCAAATAATTTAAATGTACAGGGTTTTCATTTATATTTTGACACGCATTTACAACTATAACTAAAAACGATAGAAAAAAACTTCCTTTATTAAAGTTTCATAGTTTTTTCTCTATTATCTTTTGAGCATAATTAAAGAAACAAATGAGCATCAAAAATTTAAGAAAAATGAATAAGTTAACTTTTTCAAATGGAACACCCTGTATATTTTTATTTAGAATAAAAAGCTCTTTTTATCCCCTTTTTAAAAATATATAGTTTGTTGGTATTTCATTTAGACGTATTGAAAATATTTAAGTTTTTAATTAAAAAATCAATGAAAAATAAAAATCAGCATTACCTTAGAAAACAAATGATTTATTTATTACGAACTTTAAGTATAAATATTTACAAATTTTCGACGTAACCTCCACCATTTTCTCTGCACTTGAAAATGTTTCTCCTCAATTTACGATTAATCGCGTTGAAAACAAATTCGGACCGGTTCCTATTAAGTAACATTATTTCATTTTCAATTTTTTGTCTTAGTATGTTTATATTTTCTGGCCTTTCGTAATAAATTTTTTTTTTTAGGTAACCCCACAAAAATATATCCAGAGGATTTAAGTCGGGGCTATTGGGCGGCCATCTAATAGTGCCATACCTTCCTATCCAAATTCCGTATTTCTCGCTAAGATACTGAGTTACTGGTCCAACATTGTGTGGGGTGCCCCATCCTGGTGCCAGATAATGTTTCTGTATTGCTGAAGAGGAATGTCTTTAAGCAGATTTTTGATCTCATTTTGAATAAAATGCAGATACCTATCTCCCGTTAGAGGTCCTTCAAAAATTATCGGTCCAATAACCTTACTGCCCAACATGCCACACCAAACATGAAGAGACCTACGTCCTTGTATCAACAGGTTGGATTTTGTGAAGGTTTTCAGCCCAATAATGCTTGTTCTTTCTATTATATATCCCCGCCGTAGTGAAAGTTGCTTCATCAGTAAATAAAATGTTGTTAAAAAAATTTCCATCGTTTTGAAGATTACGAATCATTTCTTGACAATAATTAAGTCGTTCAATCTTATGAGCGTCGGATAAATTTTGAACTGGCAAAAATTTGTAGGGATGAAAATTAGGTTTCTTCAATGTACTGTATGTACTACCCCAGGATTTGTTTGTATAGTTTGAAACGAAAGGAATTGAACTTTCGGGATTTTCTAAAGTTATATCGCTTAGATTTTGTTTTTTGTTACTCCTAAAATAAAACTTACCTTCAAAATAAAGCAAAATATTTAAATCTTGCTCTTCATTTGCAGCCCCTGTTCTCGTTTTTCTTTTAACGCTTTTTGTTTCTCTAAACCGACGAACAATATAAGTTATCGAGTTTCTCGAAGGTATTCCCTGTCCGGGAAAACGCAAGGGTGGTAAACTTAAGAAAGAGTGCTCGATTTTTACTATTTGTCCGCAGATACAGGTTATGTTTGGACGTCATCCGTTTGCCCATTTTGCCCGGAAGGTAGATTTATTTTATTATTTTTTGGTAAATATTCAACTTTTAAAAACTATTTTGGATATGCACTTACTATTAGAACTGTAATGTATAACATTTTAAAAAATTTAGCCTTTATACTACTTGTAAATAAAACAAACAGTCAAACGGATTACGTCACAAATACCGAATTGACGTTTAAATTGCCGTATATGGGCTTAAACGGGATCGAGCACTCCTTGTTAAGTTTATTACCCTTGGGGAAAACGTTGGTGATATTCATAGCGAACTTGCAAGATGTTTTCATTATTTGCGTAGAAAAGACGTATTATTTCGTGTTTTTGATCTTCGGTATATCATATAGTTAAGTATTTTTTTAATGTAAATGAAGCGACGCCAAAATATCAAGACGTGTCAAGGTGCTGTCAAAACGTATAAACAAAGCAAGTCATTTGTTTTCCAAGGCAATGCTGATTTTTATTTTCCATTGATTTTTTAATCAAAAACTTAAATATTTTCAATACGGCTAAATGAAATACCAACAAACTATATATTTTTAAAAAGGGGATGAAAAGAGCTTTTATTCTAAATAAAAATATACAGGGTGTTCCATTTGAAAAAAGTTAACTTATTCATTTTTCTTAACTTTTTGATGCTTTGATGCTCATTTGTTTCTTTCATTATGCTCAAAAGATAATAGAGAAAAAACTATGAAACTTTTATATAGGAAGTTTTTTTCTATCGTTTTTAGTTATAGTTGTAAATGCGTGTCAAAATATAAATGAAAACCCTGTACATGTAAGGTTAAAATTGGTATATTTTAAAATTTTAAAGCAAAAAATATAGTCTCCATCTTTATTTATTTGTAAGTATTAAAAAAATATTCATTTTATTTAAGATTGCTTAGTTTAAATTATTACTACCAAAAAAAAAGCAAGATCAGCAAGACTCTTGCAGCAAGACCAAGACCAAGACCAAGACCAAGACCAAGACCAAGACCAAGACCAAGACCAAGACCAAGACCAAGACCAAGACCAAGACCAAGACCAAGACCAAGACCAAGACCAAGACCAAGACCTTCTCTGGGCTTGCAAGACCAAGACCAAGACCAGACTTGCAAGACCAAGACCAAGACCAAGACTAGCCCGGTCTTGGTATTGGTCTTGCTTTGCTCATCACTAAAACGACTCTTTGTTTTGCACACGGATGAGCATTGGCAGTCTTTTTTCGGGACAGCGAGCATGACTGTGTTTTTGAGGTATTAAACTGAACAAGGTTTTTGGCGTCCTAATCCAAGATAAGTTTGAGGTCTTGTGAAAGAGATATCTGCATTGACCTGCGCTTGTTTTCCAAACAAATTACAGGTGGTTAAGAAATTGATGAAGGGTACATCGTCAGAAAACTATAAATGGGATTGATTGTGGAAGAAAGAAGATCGTTAATGTGTAAAGAAACAGAGTGGGTGCCAGCACTGAGCCCTGAGGCACACCAGCATTAATTTGGAGACGCTGGAAGAATGACCATCTACATAACTGATATACGTCGTTTAAAAAAGGAAATGGAAAGAAAATTTTGGTGGAAGACCAAGGGGGAATTTTTAAGAAGCCCATCTGCAAGACCTGATCGAAAGCTTGGATATGTCATGAGCAACGATATGAGATTCCCAAAAACTAAAAAGGCTTGTTCCAGTTGTGTGACAAAGGAAAGAAGTGTAGCTGCGGATCTTCTGTAAAGGGAAACCCCATACCTATTTTAGATCTTTTTTTTTTCCAGATACCTTAAGATTTGGGTTTTTGATTTTTTTTATTATAAAAAAATAAAAAAGCGAAAGATTTTACTTTTAAAATTTTTTTAGAGTCGGTCCTGGCATTTACATCCATAATTTTCAACCAAAAATTAGACTTTGAAATTATAAACAAAAAACATAAAGGTTGTCTAGTTTAACTTTTCAAAACCCGTTTTTTAATTGGTTTTAAAAAAACGTCTAGTTTACATAACATTTAAGTACCCAATATAATTTAAAACAAATTTTGCTAAATTTTAAATAATATTGTAGAAGTTTGTTGGCAAATTCCTTTTTTTTCAAATTAAGTATTTAAATCTTTAGATATATACTTTTAAAATTACATTTCTCCAATTTACTGCATGCGTTTAAAAAAAAATCTGCAATTATGTTAATTTTTTATGTTAAGTAAAAAAAAACACTGGTACAAAAAATTTTTTTATTAAGGATATAATAAATTAAATAGAATTGGTTTACCTATTATCAACATTTACATTAGACATAAATTAGTAAATGTGTTTTTTAATATGTTTTTGTATTTTATGTATTAGGTAAAAAGTTATTGAAAGCTTTTTTTTTAAAATCACATCCCATTATCAGTTAAGTATGCCTTTAACTTCTAACACAAGTTATCATTATATGATTTTTAAAAAAGATAATTTGAAAAATCAAAAAATGATGAATGCTGATAAAACCTTTAAAAAAAAAAAATTTAAAAAAAATCGCCCAAAAAAAAGGGTTTGGGGATACATCACTAACCGAAACGTTGTGTACCAATTGATAAATAAAGACCATGAAAGTCTTGTAGTTCGAACGGCCACCGTCGCACACAGGCGAAAATCGGGGAAAAGCCGGCCATAAAAAATAGTAGTGCTGATATGAATCACCCCAAAATGTTTTTAACGTAAGAAAATGTTAAAAATAAGATAACACGTTCATTTAAACATTTTTAAAAACCCCCCCCCCCCTTTGGGGTTTTTTTTGCATTACATAAGGGTGTGTAAGTACCTATTTTTAAAAAAAAAAAATTATGAAAAATGTTACTATTATTATTAGACTGTTATTATTTTAACAATTTAACAGTTAAGAGTTTAAAAATTATAATAAAGGAGGCTCAATTGAAGTTGGATTGAAAAGGAACCCCCCGGAAAGAAGGTTTCCCATTTTCCGGTTGGTTAATTGAGAAAAAACCCAAATTTTTTTAAAAATTGATTTTTTTTAAAATTTTTAAAATTTTTGGCTGTTAAAACCTTTTTTTGAAAAATTTTTTGAAAAAAAAAAAAAAGACTTTTGATATTTGAGGTTAATAAAATTTCTTATTATAAATTAAATAAAGTTGTGATTTATTTGTTTTTGTTCTATTTAATTTTATAACTAACTTTTTTTTTGTAAAAAAAAGCAATTTAAAATACATGTTAAGAGTAATATATTTAAGTATGTAAAGTTTTATACAGACCCCCCTTAACAATAACTTTGTAATAATAATAAAGCCTAACCTATCTTCATAATTAAAATCAATAATATCTTCACTATCACTTTCATTAGCAGAAACTGTTTGTTCATCAAAAAATGCCAAAACTTTTGGGGAAAGGGACTGTTTAAAATTTTTAGCAGA
>JAHBCN010022452.1:0-13282 GCA_019359885.1 Listronotus oregonensis
AATACTTGAATTACTTTTTTCGTATTGATATTATTATATATTTCAGTTTTGTCATATATAACCCCCTAATTGGGGTGATTTTCAACTTTTTTTTGAAAAACAAAAAAATATGCTCATTTTGTTTTTTTTATTATCGATAATTTGACACATTCAGAATATTTTTAGGTTTTTTTTTAAGGTCTCTGGCAAGGGTGAGAAAATAGGCTAAAAAATCTTTTTTTCGGTCCTTTTGAAAGCTGGCTTGTCAAATTTTAGTGGGTTAAATCAAGTATTTATTACTAGACAGGTCAAAATAAGTTTGGACAAATATATAAAAAAAAAAAAAGTTTTTAAGAAATAATTTTTGTTTAAAAAAATTTTTGTAAAAAAAATTTTTGACAATACTGTAAAGGCGTTATTAAACCATCTTTAATAACTTGTTTTTCACATTTAAGATATCAGATTGAAATTTATTAGTTTTAAAAAAATTAAAACCAAACTGATGCGAATAGGCTAGAATTTTTGCTGATTTTATCAAAATTGTACCCAATACTGGCTTATTTTGGAGAAAAAGTAGGTTTTTTTAATTTACCGTTGCGGTTGCGCCATCTCCATCTAGCGGTAGTTTTAGAATTTTAAAAATAATTTCAAGCTATTTCTTTTGACCACTATTACAAAAAATATTTTCCCCAACGCTGTGTGATAAATATTTTCAGAACACCCGGCGCCCTTTTTTTATTTGGCCCCCGGTACAAAAACCCTATATCGGTAATCAAAACATTAAGAAATAGATAGTCTCAAAACTGTTTCTTATTGCAATGATAATATAAGATACAGGGTGTTAAACTTAAAAAAAAAAGTTTTATTGCAGTTAACTACCCTCTGGCCGATTTCTTTAAATTTGTCGTGTTATTTCTAGTAACAAGGGGTCTAATACAGTGTGCCCAAAAATTGGTGGGGAATGTATGGGGATCTTGGAAACCACGATAGATGAAAATCGGTTAAATGGGAAAGTTTTGGACAATTTTGTTGAAAGCTAATCCCGTTTACTACTGGTTTTATCTATTCGGGTTTTTTAGAAATTTTAAAAAAAATAAAACATGCATTTTCGAAAATCGGCCATATTTTTTTTTATAAGTGAAAATTTTTCAAATCTGTAAAACTTCTTTAACCTTTTTTGTAGAATATGACCAAGAAATTTAAATTTTTTATTTTTACCTTTCGGTTTTTTAGAATCATCATCAACTTTATTTTCATATGGACGCTATATTGGATTTTTACGCAGCCAAATAGTGTTTTTTATTCTGATTTCAACAATGTATAACATGTTAGAATTTAAAAGTTTATAACCTCATTTATTTCAAAAAACAAATATTTTCTCAGTTGGCTTGATTCTGGCGAACGTCATTATTTTTGTAAACAATAAAATATTAGAAATTGGCAAAATAGAAAAACTGAACAGACATTTTACAGAAATACGCGAACATAGCTATAACGTTAATACCGTGTTACAACAAAACTACGTAACAAGTTAAATGAAACAAGTGAAAAAAAAAACAATGAAAAGTGCCTTTTGAACGCCACTGGAGTTAAGAATTTTAATTTAATTATGCATAAAGAAATCAAACTGACAAATTTCAAGAAAGTTAGCTACGGGGAATTAAAGATAATTACTTTTTTTTTTAAAGTTTAACACCCCTATATCTTGGAAACTATGCATTTTCGGACCCATATTTCTAAAAGTTTTTTTAGTATTTTTCAATAAAAATCATGTCTTGAAATTTGGTCGTGAATTTTTTAAACACCCTGTTTTATTACCAATATGATAGTGTACCAACAATTTCTGTTTTTGTTTATGTACGATAATAATATATATTTTACATAATTTACAGTTAAATGTTTTAAATTAATATTTTTGTTTTACTTAATTTTAGTGATATCCGCAAGTTCTGATACCACAGTTAAGGTCTGGAATGCTTATAAAGGATTTTGTATGTCTACGTTAAGAACCATAAAGATTATGTAAAAGCTTTAGCATATGCTAAAATAGGGAACAAGTAGCATCTGCTGGTTTTGACAAATCCATTTATTTATGGGATATTAACACATTAACAGCATTAACTGCTAGTAATAATACAGTGACCAGTAAGTTATTACCCATTACACCTTTTTTTAAATCCAAATTCATAATTTTTGCAATACTATATATATTTATTTACAATAGGATAACCTAGCGATGTATATGGCTGTCCTATGTTGGCTGTTGCTTGGAAAGCTAATTATTTTACCCACTAGTTTACTTAAGCCTAGTATTTCTCCAGGGTTCCTGCATTAGTACTACTGTTTCTAGCAGCCCATCAAGGTGATGGCACAAAGTTGCCGTTGCTGCCTGCTGTGCTGAAAGTCATACTGTATGATTTTTACCACTTAAGTTACTGCTGCCTTCTTAGCCATGCCGATGCTGGTAGCAGTTGGTTAATTTTGCTTAAGGTGGGGTAGACATTGTTTCGCTGAAGGCCGATGTGAACGACCACAGACTGAATCACCCTAAGTTGGTGTCTCGACGTTTATCTTAGAACCGCTATCGTGCGCCACAGATTGCGGCTCGACATCAGTTTTCTGAAGTTCGTCGTCGACTAGCATCTCCTCAGCGGTCGTTGGGGCAGTGGTGTTATCGTCAACCTGCATTTCTGCGAAAGTCTCGACGCCTTTAGCTGTCTCCGTTGTTGATTTCATTTTGGATTTGACATAATAGTTATTTTCCTAACAAGTGCGCAAAGTGATACTTTTCCGCACGCGACTGCCGTTGCCCGAACGACGCGAAGCGGGGTTCGGGCGAAGCAGTGGTGCGGAAAAATCACTTTGCGCAAGCGTTAGGAACAAAATTTTCCTACGAGAGAGCGTGAGATAATACCAATATTAAAGCAATGATTATTTTTTAAATTAAGTTTAATCTGAAAGAACTACTACAACATATTTATAAATGGGAATTATTTGTTGATAACATTTACAACAAAAGAACAGTTATTAGCATATTGCAAATTAATTGCAGAACCCGTAATTTCATTTAGCGGGTGGCTTATGGAAGCGCTTATTGTACGGCTTGATGAAGGTTGACTTAGCTCAGGGAGTAGGGTTCATTCCCGGGAATTCTCGGCTCGAGAATTCTCCGGAAATCGTTGGGCTTTGTTCCCGGGAAATCAAACTCGAGAAAACTCGAGAAATCATATTTGAGTCTATGAAATTATAAAATAAAACTATTTGCGTTTGCCGTTTGTTTTAAACGCGCGGCAGCGGGGCGGCACGGGCCAAAGCGCAGTACATTTTGATCTCGAGGCTCGCGCGCGGCAGGCGCTCTGGCGGCGTCGCTTTATACATGATACAATAAAGTAGGTAATACATACACGTTCATTCGTGTTTCTACTCTAACTGAGTTCAGATGGTTTGCAAAGTTATCCTGAGAGCTGGCACCAATTTTTGGGTAGGTATTTGAGGCAAGCTGAAAACTTGTCATATACTTCTACTATTAAACCCCAACATGAAACTGCAGACCTGGCTGGTGAGTAGCGAGTCTAAATCAGCCCCTTTAAATTTTTTTAAAAAATTTTTTTTTTTCCAAAAATGTATTTGAGGCAATATGCAATTTTATTTTGTTGTAGTCTGATTGTTGATTTTTACTTAAACCATTTTTAGCAGAAATTCACAATTTTTTTTATTTTTTTACTCCAAATTCCGACTAAAAACCCTCATGGCTATAGTTAATAGTAACGCGGTAAGTAAGAACGCAAACAGTTGCCGATAAACGTTTTTTTTACACTACAGCAGCTTGTCTATAGCGCTACTCAGTCCATCTATACATCTTTTTTTAGATCACCAGGCATATGGAAAGTCCCACCAAAATGTTTCTGTTTTTTTTAAGAATCTTATTTTTTAGTTATAAATAAATACCCTATTAAAATTTAAAAGTTGCCTCAAATACATTTTTTATTTTTTTTGCAAAACATTTTTTGCACGCCCCTTTGGGGGGTTTAAAAACCCCGAAAAAATCGTCTGACGGTTTTTTTAAATTTTCTTTAAACCATTCAACTACAACATATAAAAATCGCATATTGCCTCAAATACTTTTTTGGAAAAAAAAAATAAATAAAAATTTAGGGGTTGATTTAGCCCCGCTACTCCCCAAACCGGGTCTGCAGTTCCGCGTTGGGGTTTAATGGGAGAAGTATATGACAAGTTTTCAGCTTGCCTAAAATACCCCCAAAAATTGCTGCCAGCTCTCGGGCTAAGTGTAGTACACGAAAGAAAATTTCTCGACAACCCGAGAAGACCCGAAAATTAGCCTCGAGAATTCTCGAGACCCGAGAAATTGATAAGCTCGGGGAAATCATGAACCCTACTCGGGGGGGGAGTTGTTCATGGTCAATATTTTATTCGACATACCCTTTTTTCCAATTTGTGGATTCATCAATGAGCTCTCAGCTACAGCCGTTGATTTCCACCCCCCAAGTCGTTTGACCATTGGTTTTTCCCTTCCCAGAATCCGCTAACATAGTCGCAGAGGATCGACAAAAACTATGTCCAGTGTACTCTTCTGGATTTTTTAATTTTAGGTATGCAGCAATTTCTGAAGGCATTTTACCTTTTGGGAATTTATTCCCACATTGCGTACTGCATGCTCCCCTTTTTTATACTGGACAAAAAAAAGTCGGTAATTATTGCATATACGGTTTTCTTCTATTTTTGGATTATATGGTAAAATTTTTATATAGTCATATTCCAGTGTCCTTAGGGATTGCAAATATACTACCGGAGAAGAGAAATTATGTGTTTTAGTATTTTTTTTTTTAATTTGAAAAATTTTAAAAATTTCCATTGATTTTCTCCATATAATGCGAAAACTACCCATTATGACAAAGGGAAAGTCAGCGTGCAGTGTTGCCAAATCGGGGTCTTTTTCGAATACTTTCCCCCATTTTTTAAGTCTGAAATATAATTTGGGGAAAAAAAAAAAGCCGCTTTAACCAAACCCGAATTAACCATGACCAACTGTTTAGACAAATTCAAGAGCCCCTAGGGTCATGGTTAGTTTTTGAAAACAGCTTTTTATTTATCCCAATTATATTTCGAAAAAGAAAAAAATATCAAAATTTGATGGCCGAAAATTATTAAAAAAAGGGAACACTGTTGATCTTTTTTTTGAATTTGACAATGTAGAAAGAATGGTTATCAGATATTAGATTTTTTTTTTAACCTATATTTTTTTTAAATTTTAAAATTTAAAAATTGTTTTTTTCCCCATTTTCTGCGTATTTTGTCAATAGATTTCTGTTTCTGTGTGTTATGTTTAACTAAATAATTATCAATTTATACGTTTTTACCCCGCCCAGCACTTTAAAAATTTCCCCCAAGATCCAGTAAGTTTATTTGGTTGAAAAAACAAAAAATTTAAAAACAATTTGTCTTCTCCGGTAATATATTTGCTATCCCAAAGGATACTTAAATGTAATTTTATTAAAAAAAAAACATAAAATCCAAAAAAAAAAGCAGAAAACCGTATATGCAATTGTTACCAAAACGTCTGTGTGGGGTATGTGGTTTTCACAAATTTGCATTTTTTACGGTACAATTGCAGATAAAGTCCGTTATTTGTTTCATCGGACACTACAAAGATTCTGGAAGTGTTATTTTTACTGTCCCGGAATTTTCACTACTATCAAATTTTCATTATGCTGTATGTCATCAATCATTATTTTTGTAAGTTCACCTCTCCTACAAGCACCGGCTAATCCAAAAATTGTAGAACTTTTATTAGAAAGGGAAATATTATCAGGTGCTTCTTTCATGAATCTTGAAACTTCTTCTTTGCTGAAAGTTTTTATTTTTTTTTTGGGCCCGGGATCCCACTTTTTGGGGGTTTAAGTAGTAATGTTAGCTTGAAATATGAACTTAAATCAAGGTTCCTTTTCACCTTTTTAAAGGGCACATTTTAACATAGAGTACTTACTCCAATATGTTTTTTGAAAAACCGCAAAAAAGGCCAAGAACATTTTTTTAATACTTTTTGTCCCCTTGCTGGGGCACCAGTTTTCGAAATGACTATATTGATTTCTCATATTTTTCACGAATTTTGCTGGTAATAAATTCAAACTTTTCGGTATTTGTTTTTCATCCAGGATAGAATCTGGTAGCTCCTCATCGGAACTACTCATTTTAAATAATTATTTTTGTCGGATTTTTTTTTAAATTTAAAAAAAAAATACTATGAAGCCTTTTCATTAAAAATGCTTGTTTGTATTGAAATTCATTTGTGCAATTGCTTGTTCATATGGAAACAAGAAAAAATCTGACATGTGTTAAAATCACCAAGATTACATATTGTTGCTTGACTTGTCATAATCATTTATTATTATTATAAGTGTAATTAAAAAATTTTTTTTTTTTGTGTTTTAGTTGAAATATTGAAAATTAGAAGTAACAAAAAAAAAAGAATAAACTAAAACTTGCAATGGCTTCGTATATTGCATGAAATAACCTTAATTCTAAAAAATATAAATCTTGCTTCCTGTAAGATTTTAGAGTAGTTTTTTTTTTCAGCCCCCCAAAAACCCCGGCCCCTTTTTCCCCGGAAAAAGTGACTTTTCCCCCCAAAATTTTTTCAGAAATTTGAATTTTAAATTTTAAACAAAATCAATACAATATTTTTTTTTTTACAATATCTGTTAACCTAACATTCATTATCAGTCACTGTTTAAAAGGGGGATTTAAAATAACGATCTATAGGTCATAAAAATTTCTACAAACAACTTAAAATTTATTATTAATATTTTGGTAATATTTTTTTTAAAAATACCAATTTTCTTTAAATTTTGCTTACGAGTTTTTTTGGGGCTGATGAATCTAAAATCAGTTTTTGGCAACCTCTGGCTTTGTTATGGGGCCTTAATCAACCTCATAATGGACATTTTCTCAAATTCCTCCTTTTTTGAAACTGATTACCATCAAAAGAGAATATACATGATTAGGCACTTAAAAATTAAACGAATACACTAAAATTTAAAAACAGTATTGCCTATTTTTACTAACAACCTCATCTCAAATTAATCCATTTTTTTATTTCTTTACAACTTAATTATGAATTAGGCAACCAATATACCTCATATATATTCTTACAACATATAGAAAAGTGAATTCATTTGAGGTGATTTTTACTAAAAAAGGACAATAAATTATTGTTAAATTAAGTGTATTTGTTTAATATATAAGTGCCTAACAAGTGTATGTTCTCATTTGTTGGTAATTAGTCTCAAGAAGGGTTTTTTTTTGAGGTTATTAAAATTTGGAGGCCTATAACTCAAAAATCAGAGGGGCCGGGAAAAAAAATGATTTTAGAGTCGTGCTCAGCGCCCAAAAAAACCCCGTATGCAAAAATTCATGAAAAGCGACGTCATGTCCGTAAAGTAAAATATTACCATATTTTTTTACTATACGCATACTTAATGCATGATGAATTACGTAGGGGACTCCCACTAAATAAAATGTGGTATCCCAAAAAAGTTTTCAGAATTTAAACCTTATTATTTTTCTTACCTATTAAATACCCGTGCTTGCCATTCATATCGCACCATTTTTTAAACAATCAAATTGCCCCCACGCGATAAAACGTGATAAATATGCAGTAAAACTAGCTCTTCTTTTTAATAACACTTAATTTTATCACTTATATAATACATTAAATATGGTTTACCAGTAAAGGTTTCAGTTTTTTAATAAAATTTTATTTAAACTATAATATTTTTTTTAATATGTAATGTTTTTTTCTTAACCGATTTCTGCAGAAAATATTACATAACAGTCAAAGATCAGTGGATAGAGCCCTATGTTTGTAGTAAGTAAAAAGCGAGTTGAAATCCCACGAGCTCCACACCACGCTTTTCTTCACCTTATTAAAAACAAAATAATTAAAAGTATAATTTCCGTTTTAAAATACATTGGTCTGGTAAAGTTCTATTAGTTTTCGTTGGCCTTTTTAATTAAGTTTAGAAAATTATACAAGTAAAAAATTGCTTAAACGAAACCCAAATTATTATGTATGCAACTCTAGTTCAATAAATAAATCTTTCCAAATATATGGCTTTTTATTATCGACTAAATCTTCCAATTTTCTTTCGAACTTTTTATTTAAAAAATTTACTTGTTTAATTTTGGAACAAAATAGTCTTCATAAAAAACGAAAAACCTTTAAGAAAAAATTCTTATATCTTTAAAAAAAAAAATGGATAAATACCACTATAATGTGGCAACACTTTATCAGAAGCCCAAACGATCGTAACCAGCGCACCCTATCGCTATAAACTTGGACACAAGGTTAATCCACTTCGTTTTCACTCTTTTCTGTAGTCCTCCATGGTTATAGGTTTGTCATAGGTTTTAAAAAAAAAAACATTGGCGTAAACTTCATTTTTGAAAATACCTGGTAGTAATGTTCCTACCTCAAATATTGTGCAGAATCGAAAATGCATGGTCAATTTGGGCTGTACCTGAGTTATATCATAAAAACTATCTTAAAAATTAAACATTTTAGTCAAGAGAAGAATTCGTTCTGGTCGTCCCAAACTATCTACTTCTGAATAAAATGCTGCTTTATTGGGATACTCCATTTAAAATAGCGAAGGATGCTGTATAGGACTTTCGGGTTCGCAACCAACTCCTAGTAAAAGAATCAAAGATCTGAACCAAAAAAACCGTCTAGCTGCGAAAAAATGTCCCTTACCAAGAAACGGTGACAATCTAGGGTACTTTTTGCGTTGTATATCGCGACCCTCAGTTTTGGAACGAAGTAATTTTTATGACAACAACTGCACCATCTTGTGACATCTTAAAGAACTGAAACTACATACAACATAACATATACTTATAAACCAATATACTGATAACGTTTCATATGATGTGTGATGTTTTTTTAAACCCCAACAAGAAATAGCACTACCAAACATAATATAAATTTTCCATAAGTCTATTTACATGGAAGCCCAACTGCGCATGACTAAAATTCTAAATCCTTTGGCTGGTCATCACAACGGTTATCGATCGTCTAAACTTTCACCAACCAAAAAGATTTTTAAAGCATGCGCGATATGCTGACTCCGTCTTGAGATGGTCATATAGTTATTACAATGGACGTCGAATATGCCTTTCTCTCTTTCTTGGCTTCAATTATATGTCAATGTAAGCAGTATATTGGTTTATAAGTATATGCAACATAAAAACATAAATACCCGTTTTTAAAGCATATGGATTCTACTCTTTCCTTTTGTTCAGGGCCGTATTTAGGGGGCGAAAAATCGGCCATAAATTTTTATTTTTCATTAGTTATCAGTACCGTAGGCATATTATTGTAATTTTTTATCGACAAAATTATTGAAAACATATAATATAAGTATTTAATCGAATATTTTGTTGCCTATTATTTAATTTATTAAATTATTAAAGTATAAATGTTACGTTTTAGTGGGCCTGCTATGCACAGTAATTTTACAACTACGATTTTATTGTGGAAAAAATTTATTCAAAGTATAATCATCCGCAAATAAGGACGTATAGTTAATTTACATTCCACTTTTTTCAGTTAGATACAAACAGTTTTTTTATATAAATCATGTCTCCTTAAAATAGTGGGCTAATATTTCCATATAAAGAAAATATAAAATTTGACACAAACCCCACCACAAAATTGATATTTTAAAGAAACGAAATTTTCGGTTCAAAACACTTTAAACCTACAGATTTGCACTTTAATTTTGTAAAATTTCCGGGGAGGAACCCCCGAACTCCTTGTTTTCGTTAAGGGGTATTCCATACTCCACAAATCCCTTTTGGGTGTGGGGGGGGGAAAAATTTTAACCCCGCCAAGGGCGCAGCCATACCTCCTCCGTAGTAATAACCTTCAACAAAAATTAGTTACAGAAGCTGATTAAGTAGTAAGGTAGGTTACCTTTTCTAATACCTCTAAGACTTTTTTATGAATACAACTGTACTTTTTTTACCAACTTCTCGAGTTCTATAAGAAGCCCTTCACTTATACGTTAAGGTCCATAGGAAATTGGTAACGTTCTCTGCATCGTATGTTGTTGTTGTTTGTCCCCGACCCAGGCGGCTCCTTACAGATTTCGTTTCTCGCCATGTGTAAATTTCAAATTTAACATTAATCGCCAATGTAGTAAGTTGTAACCACTGGCGTTTCCACGTCTGCCGTTTGCCCATCTAAGTAGTTTGGATATTTTCGGGTAAACTAGGAGTATTTATTTAAAAACCAGTTTCGCGTAACATAACTAAGAAATTTTATTTTGACTGTCTAATTTTAGTCACCCAAGAATCTACTTTTTTTATAGAGCAGATGTAACATCAATGTTTTTAAATATTTTATTAAATCTCTGTTTATTTTACATAATAGACGAAAATCTTTATTTTAATGTCCACACCACCTAAATCCACATTCCAATCTGTTATTTATTTCTGTCCAACTACCAAGTGCAAAAATTAAAATAAAAAAAAAATGTAGAAAATACATCTAAATATTATTTTTCTACTTGATATAAACCATACTTGTATTACACTAAATTAGTAATGTTAATTTAAGGACGCGGTTTCCCATTGTAAATATTTCTATAACATGTTTCAAAAGCTAATAATAGGAAAAACCAAGTAAATGAGACAAAACTTGGTTAATTTTAGCTTATTGGGTACCATAAAAGATTATTTTAATATACAGGATGTCCTAAATTGTTAGGATCTTGAAAACTGTAAGAGATAAAAAGATGGTGAAATGGGGAAAGTTGTAGGCCATTCAGTACTCTTTTAATGACGGCCCTATCTTGTTTCGATTTCGAGATATGAATGATGAATTTTGTTTTTGAATGTTATAGGTTTAGTTTTAAAAGTTAATAAATTTAAAAAAAGTATTTTTCAGCACATATACCTATTTTAGGTAGAAACTTTACAGCTTGATATTATTTTTAATAGTGATGGAACGGACGTCCGGTTCAAGTACCGAATCCGGCAAGTCCGGCCACTTCACCGACTTCCTCCGGTTCCGGCCGGATTTTTTCTGAAAAAAACCGGCGTCCGGCCGGAAATTTTTATTGTTATTAATAAGGAAATATAATTTAATAAGTCATTGGAAATAAAAATCTTGGGTAGAAAAAGCAGCTTACATTTATTAACTGATTACAGGTAATCTCTAATTCTCTTACAAATAAGGAGAAACACTGTTAATAATTAAAATGTATCTTTTTTAAATTATGATGAATAAATAAAAGTTTTTCAGCATTTTGGCTGGTTATTCTAGAACGCTTTTCTTCATAAATGTTGCCAATTTCTGAAAAAGACCTTTTTGAATACACACTACTTGCTGGGGCGCTTAAATATCGTTTAGCAACTTGGGCTCCATTTGGAAACTCATCCTTGTGCTCTTTCCACCAATGTATTGGATCAGACTTTCTCTCCTGTAGGGGCTTATTAAGATAATTTTCAAACTGGTCTGCTATTTTTTGTTCGTGTGGTCTACACTTACATTACCGATTAAGGAAAAGGGAGTAGCAATTTTTTCAAAACATGTCCAAACTGACGGCACTTCTTGATGTTTCATGCTTTCGGTTCTTCATCACTATTACAATCATTGTCATGTACTGCTTTTAAGTTAAATTTTTAGTGCTTTCGTGCTATTAGTGGTAATCTCCGAACTTTATTATCTCGTTTAAAACAACTGTTCGGAGCAAAATATTTTCTGGTGGAAAAAATGCTAATTTATACCTAGGGTCCAATACAGTAGCAATGACATAATTGGGATTCTGGTAAATTATTGAAATCTTTTTAATGTTTTCTAGTAGGGTCCCGTTGTTCCCATGTATAAGGTTGAGTCAGCAGAAAGAAACCCCTGTAAACTAGTTATAATAGGAATAACATCTGAAATTACTGATTCTGTAGAGCAACTGTTGTTGTCACTTCTTCAAAGGGTCTCAAAAGTCTTACAGCGGAGTTTAGTAATTCCCACTGGTAGCTGGTTAAACTGTTAAAGCCAAGATTTTCTTGTTTAGCACAATAAATGATGATGGATCTTTTCAACTCTTGCAATCTTTCCAGCATATAGAATGTAGAGTTCCATCTAATTAGTACATCTTGCATAACTTTTTTTTACTGAAAAACCATGCTCCTCTTGAATTTTTTTTTAACTTGTCGCAAGCAAGAGAAGAATGTCCAAAGTGGGTAGCTATTCGTTTTGCAACTGCAATCAAATCTGAAAGCCCGTTGACTTTTAATGCTATCCATGACTACTAATTGCAAAGTATGTATGAAGCAACTTTCATACCTATATTGGCATCTTTACAGCCCTTAATCATATGGGCACCATGTCTCGTAGCATTAAATGAATATTTTCTATCTTCATGTCCCAAGTGTTTACTAACCTTAAAATTTTGTCAGCAATCGCTACTCCTTTGTTACTACCTGGAAATGAATCACAATTCAATAGAACATTTTCCTTTTTCCAATCGTCACCGATCCAGTGTCCCGTTAAGCTGATAAAACTAACATTATATTTGTGCAGGTCCAAATATCAGATGTCAAAGATAGCTATAAATCTTTTTTTTTGTTTGAAGATTTGTTTTAATTTTCTCACATATTTTTTTATATATGTCAGGTATAATATTGTCACGAAAAAAATTGCGAGATTGCATTTTTAAGAATCTCGAAGGCTATATAAGTAAACTATTCTACAAAATTATTTATGATTTTAAAAAAATTTTTAAAATTCATTATAAATTAACGAACTCTTTGGTGATTTTTATAACTTTTTTTTAGAATTTTTTAAGTGGGTTTTTAAAAGGGTTCCATAATATATGGATAATATCACTCTAGCTGAATACTTTGCCTGACAATTGTCTTTGTAAGAAAACTCTTAGCTTACAATATTTCCTTGGTACTTTATTATCTTTTTTTGACATTTAAATGTGGGTAGCACCGATTAAATTTTTTTTTTTATTTTTAAGAAAAAAGACATGATTCGGCGCCGGACTTCCGGCATCCCGCTGGGCGGCCGGAAGTCCGGAGTTCGGAGTCCGGTGAAACATGAGTCCGTTCCATCACAATTTTTAATAATATGTACCGACTGAAAGGTGCTTCATTCGGTACACCTAAGTGTATCTCCGTCTATATTTGATTACATAAATTTATAAGGATTAGTTATACATTACTTTCCCAGTAGAATTCCTTATTAGGATATTAATGGCAACAAAATTGTTTATAAAGC
>JAHBCN010022453.1:0-13351 GCA_019359885.1 Listronotus oregonensis
CTTTTTATAACAAATAACTTTTTTCCGTAATATTAATAATAAAAAAGTTTTCCATATGTTGCTAACTTAAGTAGACACACTGTAGATATACAGGGTGATTCCTAAGTTGACGCTTTTTTTTAACTGTGTATAAAACTCATTAAAATAAGAAACTTTTTTTATAACATTTTTTAAAAAACCCAAAAATAACAAAGCTACATAAATTTACTTGAAAGTGTGGCTAGTACAGGCCTAAGCATAAACAAATAGTTTATTTCTTATTTACACTTGTTTTTTGCCCCCTTAATCACACGGTATGACTCAGTCGCTTGGCTCAGTTGCTTTAACCTGACAATGCGAGAATTAATTTTAATTTTAAATCATTGTTAAATCACGAAAATGGCACAATCTAAAAACAATAAATACGTGGATATGTTCCTTATTTATTAAAAGTGTCGTTAATCTGCAAACGTTGCTTCGAGATTGTACGCGCGAAGTTTTCCCTTGCGGGCTTATTCTGGACCGAAGTACTCGGGTAATTGCAAGTCAGGTCGATTTAAGTAAAAAAAAGTGTGGAAAACATTGCGGGAAAATCACGTCCAAGGTTTTTAAGCAGCACAGCCCAAAAACTTCTTGGGAGGTGACAACTTACTTAAGGCAGGACCGTATTCGCCACATTAAATATGAGTTCCATATACAGTTAAAAAAAAGCGTCAACTTAGGAATCACCCTGTAGTGTTGTGTTAATAAACCACTTCTTAATGCTGAGAAAGTTTTATAAAAGGTCAAATTGTTTTTTTTTTCGTATAATGCGTTCATATAATAATAAAGAGAGCATTTGTTTTGAGAAGTGACGGTAACTACCTATTTTTTTCTTTTGAATTTATATGAAACTATTGTGTGAGATATACCCTAATTGTTTACTCTCTGCCAACGGGACCTGACTAAATTCACAACTTTTGTGGGTCCTTATGAAACTTTACCCATTTCCTGATATAAAATTAAAACTATGCAAATGTTCAACGTTTTAGATTATTTAAAATAAACTCTTTCATTTTTTATATATTTAATTGTATAAAGAACATACATTTTTAAAATTTTCTCAAAAACTGTTATTTTTTAGGCTGCATCTGCATTAAGTATACAAAAATAAGCACAACTATAAAAATCGTAAAGTATAAGACTTACGGAAAATTTTAACAGGTCATAAGTAAAATTTACCGTTACTACTTTTTAACCACAAAAATTTCTATAGTCTATAGTTTTTCTGTTTTTCTGGGTGTACTTTTAAGTATGCAAAATCAGTCGATATTCCTGTAAAGGTATGTACACACCGAAAAAACAAACAAGAACAAACATTCGTTCTTGTTCACCTTGTTTGTATGTGTTCTTTGTTTATTGTTCTTGGTATTTTGTCTGCATAGCGCAATCAAATATTTGTTCACTTTCGTTTGACCAGTTGGAAAAGTTATGGATGACGACGAACAAAATTTATTTCTCTTTAGGTATGAACACACCAAAAAAAAAAAAAAACAAACATTCGTTCTTGTTCACATCCTTTCTATGTTTTTTGTTTGTTGTTCGCTTTTCGCTGTCTACATAGCGCAACCAAATGTTTGTTTACTCTTGTTCGACTAGTTGGAATAGTTATGGATGACCATAAAAACAAGAATTTTCTTTGATGTACCGACGTCCACTGAAACATGTGCGAACAAGAACAACCAAACGTTTGTTCGTCGTCTTAACTGTGTACACTGAAAAAAAAAACGTTTGTTCGTTGATGTTTGTTGTTGTTTGTTTTTCGGTGTGTACATATCTTTTGATGTACCGACGTCTCCTCGAACATGTATGAACAAGAACAAACGAACTTTTTTTGCGTTTTTACTGTTTATACTAAAATAAAAAACGT
This sequence comes from Listronotus oregonensis, assembly GCA_019359885.1. Taxonomy (NCBI): domain Eukaryota; kingdom Metazoa; phylum Arthropoda; class Insecta; order Coleoptera; family Curculionidae; genus Listronotus; species Listronotus oregonensis. The sequence goes on from JAHBCN010022453.1 coordinate 1,889, forward strand.
TTCTTCGCAGATGTTTGTTCTTGTATGTTTTTTCGGTGTGTACATACCTTAAGAAAATGAACAGCTTTAAAGATTATTTATTTTAAAATTAAAATTAATTATTGGTCCCGAAATCAGTCAAGATATTTTTCCCCGGATTGTTCCTAGATGACTTTTTTTAAAACTTTCTAGGTTTATTTTCTATATAATTAATCATATTTATTCTGTAAACTCTATCAATTATTGATCAGCCTATAGTCAATAGTCAAATTATGGGTATGACTGGTTTATTTTTTCTACGTTGGGCTAAGGGTCTGGTAGGGCTTGTTAATAATTTGTATAGAATAAATAAAATATTGTAAATAAAATTACTTACATTTTCTTTTCCTTGCACTTCGAAGACTCTTGAGATGTTCTGTATACCTTGTTACCTGTTAACAAGTCAACTTGTCACGAACCGTTCGTGACCTTTTTCTAAGAATACTCAAAAATTGTTGTCGAAAGTTTTCAGCGTTATGCAAACAAAATAAATTCATATATTTCTTAGTAAAATCTTATCGTTATTTTGATATTTACATGCAGTAAGATTTATTGTACCAACGTAGCATGATAGGAAAAAATATTAAGATATAAAAAAGTCACATTGTAAGTTGCCTAATGTAGTAAAATACAAAAATTGCAAAAAAGTCTGTGGCGTACATTTTTAACAATTATTTTTGATAAGGTATCTTCAGAGACATCACTGAACTTAATTATTTTAATTTAATTAGGCCCAAATTAAGCCCTTAATAATATAAATATTACTGACAGATTTCAGAAAAATCGCCAACAGGCTATTTACGATAAATACAAGAAACCATTTTTTTTAAGTTTAACACCCTGTATGCAACTATGCATTTTTGTCAAATTTATTAATTTTTTTTTTATGAGGGATTACTTTCCGAAATTTAGCCGTGCATTTTTTTAACACTCTGTATAGCAGTCCCAATAATATTACATATATACGCGTTGAATTGATACTCTTATTTTTTTTGGAGTTAGGATAGTAAATTTAAAGTAAAAAGGTAAAATAAAGTGTATTAAATCTATTATATTTTAAACTCAATTATTTTTAAATTGATTTGGCCACGTTGATCCTCTTCTAACAGATCAACTGTATTCTCTTCATGCTTCTTTACACTGCTCCACTTAGGCCGGTCATTTTAAGAGGATTTTATGAACCTGGCATGGACTTCTCTATACACCTCCATGCTCATGAGTAGCGCCTTATATTGAAACCACATATGCTAAGATGTTTGTGTATCCTCCTGCTAAAACCTGAATTGGTTGTCCTGGGTTCATTTTTCGTGCCTATTTAGTCTAAAATGTCTTTTAAGTTGACTTACCATTATCCTTACTGTTTTGCGGCTGTGATATGGTAGGTCTGTCCAACAAAAAGCATTTAATAAACTTTTTTGCTTGTCGTTGCTCTAATGTTTGTAACCACCAGCCAGAGATTTTTGGTTTACCTTACTTAATTAGATTAAATTTAAAGACTTCCGGAAAAACCGCAAAATAGGTTCTGTCCTCCAATCTACTTAAACTGTTTTTTTAATACTGCTTTGTGACTTGTGACCCAGGTCACAGTTAGCTTAGTGAAAAAAATTATTTGGCTTTTCTCCAGAATAAAAGAAAAGATTTATATTTATATTAAATTCAATGTAAATCCAAATTTTCTAGTAAATTGTGAAGTAAAAATCTACCCTTGCGACAATACAACTAAAAACATACAAATATTTTATTATTTCTTCAAATAAAGAAACCTAATGAAAATATAAAAAATGTAAAATATTTTTAAATGGACGTCCTCGTTAATAAAAAGTAAAGATTATTTTAAAAGAAATAATTTACTTACAAATATGATAACATAATAATCCTTTCATTATTATTAACAGAGGACATCCATCCAAAAATATTTTACATTTTTTATATTTTTATTAGGTTTATTTATTTAAAAAAATAATAAAATATTTCTATGCTTTTGGTTATATTGTTGCAAGGGTAGACTTTCCCTTCACAATTTACTATTTTTTTTTTATCTTGGGACAGTCCATGAAGGCTGATGCCTAAGTTCTAACGTTCCGTGGGTGTCTTAAATGTGGTAAGAGGAAGTTTGTTCACACGGGACTTAAATTTTTGGAGATTGGGAGGAAAAGGAAAAATTTCTGCGGGCAGCAGGTTCCATAGTCTTGACACTCTAGGGATGAAGGAACGAAGAAAGGGGAAGTGGATTTATTTAAAAATTAAAATAAATGTAAATCTTTTCTTTATTTTGGAGAAAAGCCAAATAATTTTTTTACTAAAATTATCCCAGAAAAATAAAATAATTTTTACATAGTTAGCTTGTTGTACAGTCTAATTTTCTTTAGGGCAGATACACAGTCCTTTTAGTTTAAAAAGAAGGTGGGTAAAATTTGGCCTTTTCTGGCCCATCATATTTGTGAAAATTTAAAGTTTTAATTTGGGCCAGTTTATTATATTAATAATAACTCCAAGTATCTTTATTTACATTTACAATGAATTGGAAAAAATCAGAATAACATGTACCAAAACCTTCAAACTTGTTATTTTTATTGAATATTTGCCATCTTTAATAAAACACCTAATAAGCTTATAACTTAGCATCTATTTATTTTGGTGCGTTAAGCGCATCGTAAATATTTTTAAAATAAAAGATCAGAAAATATGTAAAATGGCAAAAATTCAATAAAAATATCAATTTTAAAAGTTTTTATTTGGTTTGCCATCATAATTTTTACCAATTCATTGTAGATGTCAATAAAGATACTTGTACTTATTTTAAATATAATAAAATAGCCCAAATTATAACTTTAAATTTTCACGTATATGATGAGCGAAAAAGGCCAAATTTACCCACTTCCGTTGCATTAAATTTTTTAAAACCATAGTATATATGGTAAAAATAATGTGTAACTCAAAAATAACTATTAGCTTACAGCATTACCAAAATATACATTTTGCAGAGCAATGTGTACTTTAATTAAGGGAAAAAAGGCACATCAGTTAGTGTTTAATTTTTTTTATGGTAATAAAAGTTTATTTAACCTGAAATTGTTTATTACGCTGTCTGTTACGCGATTTAATTGGCAATTTCATGACAGAGAATCATTTTCTTTTTTTTCATTTTTAAATATCCGATCAGCTCAGTTTGTTTTTGATCAATATGTTTATTCAGCAAACAACTATCGCGCTTTTTAAAAACTAATATTTAACTTTTATGTATTTTAAATTTGATTTTGGTTCTGTAAGAGAACGCTATTAGCTATTTGAATTGTGTTTGTCAATATAAACCTAATGTGGTTTTATGATAAATTATTATTAAATAACAGATCATCAAATACAAAAATACATAATAAATTATGTATTTTTATCAAGTAGCTTTAAAGCTAGGATCCTTTTTAAAAATACAAATGAAACTTTTGGATATTTTATTATTTATGATAATTAGGGAAATATTTTGATATCTTACTTTTGTTGGCACCACTTCCTATTAAGCCGAAAGTTGTGAAAACTTTTTTTCTTGTACAGTTATTTCGTTTACTAACTTAAGTTTACTAACAATTTCCTGGTCAATAGTATTTTTTTCTCTTGGGACATTTTAAAAAGGGGGGTGTCTTAAGTGAAGAAGCGGTAGTTATCTAACACGGGACTTAAAGATTTGAAGGTTTGGAAAATAAGCGAAAACCTCTGCAGGTAGCGGCTTTCACAGCCAAAACACACTAAAGACGATGGATCAAACAAAGTTGGAGTTTTGAGGCTTTACCAAGTAAATAATATTGGATCATAAGACGTTATTACATGGTGCTCAGTCTGAACCGCTAGAAAAGGAATTATTATATTGGCCAATTTTACGGAACCGCGGAATACCTATAAAATACACGACATATACGACAAGTTCTCTACAGGCCGTCGGTGAGAAATTTTAGTGAAATATCCTAAGAAAACGTTTACTAGCTTTAATACGGTGACTATATTTTTTTTAATAAATTTCTTATTTCTTATACTTGGCAAATTTAAAAAATAACTCGTGCCTATTCTTTTTATTTTCTTGTTCTTCTTCTTCTTTTTCTTCTTGGGAGCCGTCTTTCACTAACCGGAGGCAGCGCAGCCTCTTGGGCTTTTGTGCCTAATCTCCCATTGTCTTTTATACAAGCCTCCAAATAAGTCTTGTTCTTTCTACAAGTCTGATAAACGAGACTGGTTGGATTGATATATTCCGGTAAGCTCATTTTCGGTTGCCCCAAATAATGCCTGTCTTTTGTGATTTAACGCTTCACATTCACACGGTTGTGGTAGGCTGTTTCTTCCTCCTCGTCGCACATTCTGCAACTTGGATCCCCATTGTTAGCCTATCTTGTGTGGTGCCCTCTTGGTTATCGTGTCCTGTTAGCAACCCTCTTTATGCAAGTCTTTTTTCCTACTTTTCTTAGTAGTTCTTCCTTCGTTCGGATGGGCTCCTTAGAAGCCCTTTCCATGTCTTATTCTACCAGGTTCTCCATACATTCCTTGTGTTTGTTTCGGATTCATTCCTGATTTGCCCTCGTGCTGTGGTTTTGGTCACTCCAAGGGCAGGTTCTGGTCCAAAGTATGGTGTGTATGATCCATGTCTCGCTAGCTCATCCACTTTTTTGTTGCCTTCTATTCCCGAATATTCCTGGTACCCACGGAGAGTTACCCTGTTGCGTTCTCCCAGGACCTCCGTTCTTTTTGGCATTCCCATGTCAGCTTAGACGTCACCTTGGGTTTACTAGTGTCCGTAGTGACGCCTGGCTGTCTGTTATTATGCAGATCTGCTTGTTTTGAAGCCCTCCTGTTATTTTCTTTTGCACAGTGCAGTAAAGCATATATTTCTATTTGAAATACAGTTCCTAGTGGAATGGAAAATTGTGAATTCTCATTTTACTGTACACACCCGCTCCAGTTTCCCTGTCCTATTTTGGAATCATCCGTATACCAGATGATGTCTCCAACCGTGCCGGGGAGATAGGGTTGTGGCAGCAACCAATCACTTCAATCTGGAATTTTTATCTCAAAGTTTTTGTTGAATGAGTATTGTGAAATCATCTGGTCTGTTCTCTCGTTCAGGATGTTGCCGCCAACCTGACTTTTTATGTTGTTGTGTCTTAAACTAGCGTAGACACCAGTGGGTTTTTGTTGCAGTCGGAAGTAGCCCATTCTTACCTTTCCCATCACTATGAGGTTAACTGGTGGAAGGTCTGAGAGACATTCCGTGGCTGCTGTTGGGGTTGTTTAATTGCTCCTGTCATAGCTAAGCAAGCAAGTCTCTGTACCTTGGCCAGTTCTGTAACAGCAGTTCTTTGTCGTATTTTTGTCCACCATACCACTGATGCGTATGTTATCATAGGCCTTATCACCATGGTGTATAACCAATAAACCACGTTTGGTTTAAGGCCCCATGTTTTTCCACGAGAGCGTCTGATATTCTACCTCTCCCTCAATCTTAATTGCTTCACCTCGTAGGTTCAAGGGTCCTAAGCCCTCTAGATTTCTCCTTTTGGTGAAGGCAACTATGGCCGATTTAGAAGGGTTTATGTTTAGTCCCTCCTTTCTCGTCCATCTGGTGACTGCATTTAGGGCCTGTTACATTTTATCCCTAACAGTGTTGTTAAATTTTCCTTGGGCCATAATGACGAGATCGTCTGCGTATCCCAATGTTTGGTGCCTTTTCAGTTAAAGGACATTTAGTAAGTCGTCCATGACAAGGTTTCACAGCAGTGGGGACAGAACACCCCCTTGCGGACATCCTCGCTCAACCCGAGCTACAAGAGTTTCTTCAAGAATTGAAGTATATACTGATCTACTATGCAGTCTATCCACCTGCAGCTTGTTGCGTCGATCCCTCTGCGCCTCGACGCGTTTGAAATAGATATAAGGGACGTGTTGTCAAACGCTCCTTCTACATCTAGAAAGGCACACATTAGCACTTTCTTGTATTTGAGAGCATATTCGGCCTTCTCCACAAGTTCATGTAATGTTGTTTCTGTGGACTTACCTACTGTGAATGCAGGTATGTCCTTGTGTAGAGGTCTGTTCGTAAGTGCGTTCTCCCTGATGTGCCTATCCACCAACTTGTCTAGGGTCTTTAGCACGAACGACATCAGACTTATTGGTCTTGTTTGGCGGAGGAGGCTTCTATATAGCGGCGCCGCGCCGCACTAAGGTTGGGGTGAATGTCGGCAGAGTTCGACCCTTCAGATCGACCGCAAGCTTATGAATTTTGTTGATTTTGTGTCATAAGATCACCTAACTCATTTATCAGGGTAGTGTAGTCTAATGTCGACATTTTGTTCTTTATTTTGTTTTCTCTTGCTTTATTTGTTAATGTTAAATAAACGCTTTTTTTTCTAACAACGTTTTATTTATTTTAAAAACAAGAAAGTTATATTACACTTAAGAAATGCAAAAAGGAAGTCTTAATGTTCTTTTCTAGCAATTTAAAATGGGTTTTCTTATGTTAAGGGTTAATATTTTGTTATACAATTAAACGATTAATTCCTTTTTAATTATAGTTATACTGGTGGTAGATTTTTACTATAAAAACCCGGACTAAAAATAAAAATATATGATTTCTTATTGCAAAATAAAAAGAAAAAAAAACTTCTACAAAAGTCACTAAGTCTAGGTATATTATCAGCCTGCGGCTAAAATAACGACACCCGTCGTATAGTACCCTGCTACCTGCAGTAATACTGAATCCCTAAATAAAACAAAATAACCAAGAACCTTAAAACTTAAAACCCGCGTTTGTCCCTCTTTAAGTTTGCAGTTGCTAAGATAACTGAATTTAAATATATAAATATCCGTCAAACACAAATAAAATTGTTAACTAAAACTTTTCTTTAATAGAAATTAATTATGACATTTTTGGCACAAGGTTTAATTAGATTAAGACAATATTGGACCATATTATAATATTATTGGATGTAATGCAAAAACTCCAAAATACCACAGAAAAGAAAGCGGGTAGAACGGTTGATGAAACACGACAGAAAGCGATATTTGAAGACAACAATGAGCCTGCTTGGGCGATTATTGTTTTAAATGCGCTTTGCTCTTATCTGTATTGTGCAAGAAGAGCTGTCTTAGGGACTGGATTTGCCAAAAAGAGATTTACGGATTTTGGTCAATTCAGCCTTCAATATGGCCTCGAGAAGATGTGACTTTAGTGAAAAGCGGTTTTGCCTAATACAGATATAAAATAAATAAAGCCTGTTACCAAGACTAAAAACGTTCTAATAAATCCCACATAAACGTTTTTTTAATTAAAAAATAAATTGAGCTTTTATAATTTTTATGTGTATTTGTTTTTCTAATAGAACAATAAGTAAAATTATCCTAAATGCTATAATCAAAATAAAAAATATTTATATAATTATGTACAATGTTATCAGTAGTCTGCATCATATGGAACTTTTTATATTATTTGTGTTATTGGAAATTTGACTTTGGCATCGATTCTTACCCCGATCAAGAAAAAAATTAATAAAAATTAATACAAATTAAACGCATTTAATATTAAATTTTTTAAATTAATATTTAATTACTGATGGCACTGTGTACTTGTTTGTATTAATTATAATATTATACTTGTATACACAAACTACCTTTTTAAAAATAGAGATTTTAGGAAGGTACGTTATACGGGGTTAAAAACAAATAAACTTTGCTTCATATGTGACAGGAATTTATTAGCCCAATTTGATGCTACTTAAAAATTTCAAAGAAAATGTGTCTGAAATAAAGCATTATTAAAAGTAAGAAGTTTTATTTAAGTCGCCATAAGGCTTATTTTGCAACCGTGGTGCAATTTACAAAAAATAGGCGCAAATCAAAATAGACTTACATTTGAAATCTTCCATATGGGTTTAAAATAGCCTTTAGAAAAACTTTTTTTAAAACTTTTTATGACGTCATTTGGTTTTTTCAGAAAAAAACCCAATTTTGATTTTTAAAAAAAAAAAAGACAAATAATGCAAACCACGTGACTTCTATTTCTTTAGTGATTTTTTATTTCGATTAAAGCAGACATTAATGACTATATCAAATTTCAAATAAAATTATCTATAAAAAGAATTCTCATGATGCCGACTTCACTGGTCACACTGTATTTTGTATATTGTATAGTAAAATAATTCGCCCACAATTATCAAATTTATGATATCCATGTGATTCTTAAACTCCAATCGATTTTTTTGAACGTATTTGTAGTATTAATATTAATATTTATTATATCTGTTTTAAGAGATATTTAAAGGATAAATTCTAATTTATAAATGAGCTTTAACATAGAACTAGACCAAACAAAAAAACAGCTCAAGTAATTTTTATCTTAGGACAGCCCGTAAAGCATATAAAAGTTTATTCTTTAAATACTTAAACGTATTTTCTACGTATACGTAAGTTCTATACAATTTGATTTTACTTTAAATAGGTTACCTCAGCCTATCAATTACAAGAAAACAAAAATAATACAAATTTATTTAAGATATAAAAAACGAAAATATCACAAGTATGACATATTTTGTATGGACACTGTAGTATTTATTATGTATGTATTTCAGATATATCAAAGCAACAAAAGTAAATTTATCGCGGTTTTAAGGTGTTTTTGTTTTTAAAAAAAGATGATAAAAGTTTTAACATAATGTATTGTTTTTATTGTAAAAAAGAATTATACAACTTTTTAAATAAAGAGATTTTGGTAGGTTTAATTATATAAACGTTTTTAAAAGCAATAAAATGTTTTTAATTTGATGTGGATCATATGTATAGAAATTAAGATTCACCAAACTAAAATATTTCTAGGAAGCGCTGCGCTTTTGTTCTCTTAAAATTTTACTGAATATTTTTTATAGATGACTTTTTATAGCTATTTATGTATCAAGGGCGTTACTGGAATATAATCCCTGAAAGGGCGAAATAGCCCGGGGCTAGATTTCGACCTGATGGGCGTTATAGTCAGTAAAGCCGTGGTACCTCTAATGCTTTTTGTTTTACCCAAAAAAAGTTTTTCAATGACTAATTACATTATTTATTCGCAATATAAAAAATAAGTTGCACCTGTACCTGTATACGTAAGTAGATAATGACTGGTGTTAAGTTTGACTTTGATGTTTCTGTCAGTCAGTTGGCATTTTTTTTTTAACGATTTGCTCAAAATGGAAGAAATTTCCAAAAAATATAAGGAAAAGGCCTAAAAGGGGACCGAAAATCTTTTGCCAGTTAAATCAAGGCAACAGTATGATCGGGAGTATGGCATATTTGGTATTTGGAAAGATGCGAACGCAATTCTTTAAATAACCGAAAACGTTTTAATGGCATATTTCCAGGAACTGGTAAGTTATTGATTTTATTTTAAGGTAATTATTGCATATACGGTTTTCTTCTATTTTTGGATTATATGGTAAAATTTTTATATAGTCATATTCCAGTGTCCTTAGGGATTGCAAATATACTACCGGAGAAGAGAAATTATGTGTTTTAATATTTTTATTTTAATTTGAAAATTTAAAATTACCATTGATTTTCTCCATATAATGCGAAAACTCCCCATTATGACAAGGAACGTCAGCGTGCAGTGTTGCCAAATCAGGGTCTTTTCGAATACGTTCCCGCATTTTCACGTCTGAAATATAATTGGGAAAAATAAAAAGCCGCTTTAACTAACCAAAATTAACCATGACCAACTGTTTAGACAAATTCAAGAGCCCCTAGTCGGTCATGGTTAGTTTTGGTAAGCAAAGCAGCTTTTTATTTATCCCAATTATATTTTAGACAGAACCAGAATATCAAAATTTGATGGCCGAAAATTATTAAGTCCGGCAACACTGTTGATACTTATTTTGAATTTGACAATGTAGAAAGAATGTGTTATCAGATATTAGATTTATTTCTAACCTATATTTTTTAAATTTAAATTAAAAGTTGTTTTTCCCGATTTTCTGCGTATTTTGTCAATAGATTTCTGTTTCTGTGTGTTATGTTTAACTAAATAATTATCAATTTATACGTTTTTACCGCCCAGCACTCAAATTCACTCCAAGATCCAGTAAGTTTATTTGGTTGAAAAAACAAAAATTAAACACAATTTCTCTTCTCCGGTAGTATATTTGCTATCCCAAAGGATACTTAAATGTAATTTTATTAAAAAAAAATTCATAAAATCCAAAAATAGCAGAAAACCGTATATGCAATTGTTACCTATTTTAATACATATGTTTAACAAACTTTATTATTTTTAGTCGGAAAAATACAGTCCGAACTCTCTCTGGACCAAGTATTCCATCCTAAGGTCTACGTTGATGGTCTATGAAAATATAGACATTTCGCAATACCATCGTCTCATATCTTTTTTAAAAGTTAAGTCGAAAGGATACGTCCCGAAGAAGTCTAAAGTTTTGGAAGGAGAACAAATATTAAAATTTATTAAGAAGGCTCCTGATGATATCTACTTGGTACACAAAGTCATATTGGTAATGGGTGTTTTTGGAGGTTTAAGACGAGATGAGTTGGTCAAAATGACCATTGATGACATTGAAGATAGAGGAACAGTCTTGGTTATAAAGGTACCAGAAACTAAAACTTCAACTTCAAAAGTTTTACTATCATTGAAGAAGATTTAGGCGCTTTAAATTTAATAAAAAAGTACACAACATTAAGACCAGCTGGAATAAAGGAGCGAAGATTCTTTCTTACCTATAGAAAGGGTCGATGTACAGTACAACCCATTGGAAAAAATACCATAGGAAGCGTCCCAACATTGATCGCAAAATTTTTAAAACTGGATAATGCAGAAGCTTACACCGGCCACTGTTTGCGTCGCACATCGTCAACTTTACTTGTTGAGGCAGGTGCTTCGTTTGAAACGCTAAAACAACATGGGAAATGGAAAAGCTCTTCAGTAGCTGAAGGATATATAGAAGAAAGTATTTCATCCAAAAACAAAGTAGCCAAAATGATTGCCAATTCAGTTAATTCCGAGGTTAATTCCGTATCGACTATTGAAAATTCTTTAATGGACTGTTCTTCTATACAAAATAGCGTTAGTGCTACCACCGCTGCTACCATCACAAAAAACACCGACCATTCTATAGTGGGATCAGCTACATTTTCCGGGACATTTCAAAATTGTAATTTTTATTTTGGAAATAAAGTTTAATTTTAGTATTGTTTAAAGAAAAAATTATTTTTTGTATAAACTTGATCTTTATTGTGAGAGAAATAAAATTGGATAAGCAATAAAATTTCCATATTAGCGCATTAGGGCATTATAAGCGGGCATTATCATAATGCCCGCTTATAATGCCCTAGGTGTGATAGCAGGTATTATTGCTATCATAACATATTCCGTTTCTAAGGTATTATAGATCAATAATAGATAGGTAAAACATAAATAATATTTAT
>JAHBCN010022454.1:0-13320 GCA_019359885.1 Listronotus oregonensis
AAAAAAAACTCAAATTTGTGTTCTATGACCTCAAAATAGGAGGTGTGCAAAATTAAGCAAAAAAAATTACATTATTCATTAATCCGAATAATACCAAAATACTATAGGCTTGTTACTAATTTAAAGGGTTAATGAAAATGTGAGAAAATAACTTTTGCTTGTAAAAAATATTTTTATGTTTTGACGAAATTTTATCATTTATTTTCTAAAATGCGTACGCCACTGGAATTGATTCCCCTGACCCCACACAACCCGGGGCACTCTAAAAGCGAGCGATGCGTCATTGACAGAAATTTTGGACTTGAAGTATAGTCAAATAAACAAATATCTTTTATGACAAAACGTCATAAAACGTGTCAAAGCTTTCAGAATTTCCTAAGTTTTTTAAGCAAAATTTCTTAAAATTTAGTTTAATTTTTTCTTTTAATTTTATCTTGACAACGTTGGCCGACTTGCCACCGAAACGTAGATTAGTATTTTTGATTTTTCGGTTTTTTGGGGGGTTTTTCTTCTTTTTTGTTGTTGCAAGTTCATAGGGTTCAATAGGGCTGAGCAGGCTCAGCTGGCTATACCCCGAGACCTAGACGGAAGTGGTCCCATTTTTAAGAAAATTTCAAGGCGAGTACTCCCAGAGAAAACATGTCAAAATTAATATCATGTATGACATGACGTCAAAAAAGCGATCTCAGAATATTTATAATTTTTATCAAAATCCTGCCAATTTTAATATTAATTATTATTTAATTTTCAGTTTTTATATTTTATTTTTATCGGTGGCAGACTCACCACCGAAACGTAGATAAGCATTTTTATTTTTGTTTTTTTTTGGGTTTTTCTTTTTTTATTTCAGTTCAGAGGGACCAATAGATCTGAGCAGACTCAATTTCTATACCTCTTTTCCGGGACCAGGACCGAAGGAGTCCCATTGTGTTTCTTTGGGCGTGTACCCAACGAAGACTATTTAATTAATAAATCCGCCACAACAATACAAAATATATTAAAAAGAAACGTCTTATTTTCATACGCCCTAAAAGTATTTTGAAACACCCTGTATAAAAAACCTAAGACTCTTATGCCATTAATTCCGTACATCTTTCCTTTTATCGCAAATTGCTCTGTATTCAATAGACTCGCCACTAATAAATAAATGTAAATAAATTCAGCTCCGTTTTTGATGTAGAAATGCGATCAGATGTGCTCAGCATGTATCTAATGTCCCCCGCCGTTTCGAGTCCTGTCATTACCGCGTGTTAACAGCACTGGAAAATAAGACACAATCTGTCAACTTTTTATTTATTATTTCGAGTGTGATTAGGGATTAAAAAGCAGTTATATGAATGGGGCATTTAAGAATTACTTGCTTGTTTTTTTTTAATACTGTTACTGACTTTTAAAAAATGTGATTGATTTATGGAATTGCAGGAAGTTAGAATTATTTAAGGGGTTTTCTGGTTTAGAAGTATCAAAAAATCGATTTTTTTTATTGCACTTTTCAATGTCTTATATTATGGAGAATATATGAGCGAATCCGTTTTGCCCGGAAATCTTTTCCTATAGCTGAAATACACGATCGACGGACTGCTCGTTACGTATAATCAGGCGCATTTTCGAAACTTTAAACGTGATTTCCCAAAAATTCACTTTTTTTTTTGCTGGGCGCATGGATTGCTGGAAAATTACTGGACCAATTTGGATGCCGCTTTGCCAATTTGTAGAAAATTAAACTGGTAATGGTCAAAAGTTAAAATCGCTTTAAAATTTTGGATTTTACGTACATTTAAATACAAAAAAAGTCGATTTTGTAAACTTTTTTTGAAATGACCGCCATTTTGTAAAAAAAATAACGATTTTACTTTTCCGAAGTTTCGACAATAAGTACACTAGTATATTTTAATAATTTGTTGGTCTTGTCTGCTTTAGACCTCCCAGTTACTTGAACCAGGTGCGCCCGCCTGCCGGAGCACGGCGAGCATAACATTCTTCGGCGCCATAGATCCGTAAAAAATTTGCCAAGTTGAAAAAGAACGGAACAAAATTGTGAAAAGAACTTGGTCCAATCGTAATCTCTGTATTTTAGGAGGCCGAAATTTTTGGGTAGAAACTTGGACCTTATTTTACGTAAATATCATAGGTGTGATATTATTTACAAAACAAAATACACGCTGCATTTTTTTCTGATCTCATATTGGTATATTTTTGCTTTTGATGTTAGCAACCCCAAAAACATATTAAAATACAAAATAATATATATTGAAGTCATTACTGAAATTTAACATAAAATAACTCAATATCTAATTATATTTTTTATTAATACATTCTAGTGTACAATTAGCTTTACTGAAAACAAAATTACTCTGGCTAAATTGATTTAACTGCCTAACGATGTTTATTTTATAAATGTAATTAAACAATAACAAAATAATTATTTAGTTTTAACTAAACTTATTATCCGTATTATTGGAAAATCTATTTCAAATAATTTCCTATTTTGATACATTATTAGCATTATAATAATATAGAATTACTTCATTAAAGTGACATATTTGTGATTTAACTCATAAAGTACGTATTTGTATGAAACACAATATCGAATTGCTTTCTGTGATTGGATTGGCTTTTGTGTAAAAAAAAAATTATTATTTAGAAGTGGGGCTCCAGACAGAACACGGTAAAAAAAATACTTCCTAGAGACTAATCTACAGGGTAGAAATATATGTTTGAAATATAATATAACTTTTTAAAAAACCAAAAAAAGTGTTTTTTGTTTATTTCTGTGAACGTATACAATTTTATATTAACGACAATATAATTTTTAAAACCAATAAAGATTACAACAAATAAACCAAATAAACAAATTGTAAACTTAAATGAGTAATAATAACAGTAAAACTCCACACATTAATGGAGTACCAAAAATACACAAACCTGATATACCATTACGTCCTACAGTTGGTTGCATAAACTCACCTACACATTCATAAGCAAAATTTCTAATTACTATCTTAGATCCTTTAGTAAACAATACTGACTTATATATTAAAAATTTCCAACATTTCCTAGAAAAATTAACACACATTGACATGGCCCAAATAACACCTTGGTAAGTTTTGATGTTGCTAGTTTATTAACAAATATTCCTGTCGATAAAACATTAAATATTGTTAAAAATAAATTAGAAAATATTGTCCAACTTAACGAAAGAACCAAACTAAACATAAACTCCATTTTTGAATTATTAACTTTTCGCGTAAAAACAACATACTCCCAATATAACACTTATTATAAACTTCTAGCATGGCCATGGGTTTACCCAATGAGCTGACAGCATAGATAGAGAAAGCATTTCATTCATAAAGGCAATCGAGTAAAAGTACTTACACAAAACTAAAATTTATACAATTGTCACAAAAATTACCCAAACAACAAAAAACATTTAAACTAAAACACCATATTGAATGTGTCATCTGTCGAGCGAAGCTGAAGGTGGCGGAAGTACGTTTCTACGAAAAATTCGCTGTTGTCACGTTGTCGCGCCTTTATTAGTAGCTGTCCAAAAAGAAAATATAATTTGGACATCATTACTTTTCTGTGTTATACTTTATGGTAATAAATATAAAAAATATTAATCACAGTTTAAAATACAATAGTAGAGCTTGTTTTGATGTAATTTTAGGAATAAATTAAGTAAAATTTAATCATAATATACTATCAAGTAAATGAAACAGTAAGATACTTGGCAGCCACGCTTTACGTCAAGATAGTATCTGTAGTAACCATTTTTCCGGGTTTTGGTGGATTTTATTGTTTTGAGTACCGAGGTTCATTCATCGCTAGGCAGAACCTTAGAATGTGCGTTTATGATGCCACGCTTATGCCAAATCGATGCTTTCTCCAGTTAAAGTAACAGCTCATTGGGTTTACCTTTATCAGCATTATTAAGTAATATTTTTTATGGAAAATTTTAAATCCAATTTTATACAAAATTATCATTATAAACCTTTAGTTTGGTGCAGATATATAGATGATTTTTTTTTAATTTATCAACATGACGAACATTGTCTGAATAATTTTTTTAACACACATTAATACACAAAAACCCACTATTCATTTCACTTTAGAATGTGAACAAAACTCACAACTTCTTTTTCTTGATATTCTAATAAAAAAAGATGTAAATAATTTTGAAACTGAAATTTACAGAAAACCTACACATACAAACTTATACTTAAATTTTAACTCTTATCATCCAATAATAGTGAAAAAAGGAGTTGAAAAAAGTCTTTTTGACAGAATTAAAATAATTTGTTTTGTTCAAAATAAAATAAACAAAAAATAATTTTTAAAAGATATTTTAGTTCAAAATAATTATCATCCTGATTTTATAAACAAATGCTTTCTAAAATTTGAACAACCAAATTTAAGACAAAATGAAAATAGACCTATTACAAATCCATTTTTACCATATATTTCTGGGTTATCATAAATATAATATTTGTACTTCAAAACACAAAACACTATTTGATTCCAAGTAACAAAAACAAAACCATACAATATAACCGAAAACACAAAAAATGTTATTTATAAGATTCCTTGTGAATGTAATAAATTTTATATACGTGAAACTTTCAGACCATTAGCTAAACGCATAAAAGAACATGAAACATATATTAAAAACACAGAATTTCACAAATCAAAAATCTGTCAACACGCATTTGATAATAACCACATAATAAACTGGAATGCTTCCAGCATTTTAGCAAAGGAAACTTGTTCAAAAAAACGTAAAATAAAGGAAAGTGCATTTATTTTATTAAATAAAGACAGATGTGTAGCATCAATATTTGTTAGTTTAAATAATACATGGTTACCTATGCTTGATGCTGAAGTAAATTCAGGTAAACTTAAAATCAATTAACACACCATACCACCCACCATTCTGGTCTTCTTAAATACTATACATACACCAGTCCAATAACCTATTGTCACTTATGACAAAACGTCATTAAAAGTTCAAAAGCTATCAGAATTTCCTAAGTTTTCAGACCCAAAATTTCTTAAAATTTAGTTTAATTTTTTGTTTAGTTTCAATCTTGATAACGGTGGCCGACTTGCCACCGAAACGTAGATTAATATTTGTGATTTTTTGGGTTTTTGGGGGTTTTCTTCTTTTTTGTTGCAGGCGATCTGCAAGTTCATAGGAGTCACTAGGGCTGGACAGGGTCAGCCCGCATACCCCGGGACCCGGACCAAGAGGGTCCCATTTTCCAAAAAGTAAAAAGGCGAGTAACTCAAATAAAATAAACTAAATAATAACCGTGTAATTGTGAAAATCGACCGGTATATATTAAATATTAAACTGTGAAAACCACCGTCACAGCGATCCGGTGGTGAAAAATAACCGGCACGTAGCGATTTGAAATACCGCGCTCGCCCAAGTTGTTTGTTTCTGCATCGCTGTTTGCCAGGTTCTTTCACTTGACAGTGATTTTTCACCGTTTGATATTCGGCGATCGGGTCGCTGAAACTCGTCCCTTAGTAGAAGCTGCACGATAAATATGCTTTAATTGTTTTATAGTTATCGGTACGCCTAGTGCCGTGCTCCGATGACTTTGCGTTGACCAGTGAAAAAATTCACTGGTTTAGAAAATATCTAGTCACCGGTAGCGTCGGTGATTTGTCTATCACTGTGAACATATCGCAGTTATCAATATATCGCTTAACATAACTTAATGCTGAAGTAAATTCAGGTAAAGTTAAAATCAATTAACACCCTATACCACCTTTTTTGTCTTTTTGAATATTATAAATATATCAGTCAAATAAACTAATGTCATTTATGACAAAACATCATAAACAGTAGTGATGGAACGGACATCCGGTTCAAGTACCGAATCCGGCAAGTCCGGCCACTTTACCGGACTTCCGGTCCGGCCGGATTTTTCTGAAAAAATCCGGCTGTCCGGCCGGAAATTTTTAATGTTATTAATAACGAAATATAATTTAATAAGTCATTGGAAATATAAATAGAGGGAAATAAAAATCTTGGGTAGAAAAAGCAGCTTACATTTATTAACTGATTACAGGTAATCTCTAATTCTCTTACAAATAAGGAAAAACACTGTTAATAATCAAAATGTATCTTTTTTAAATTATGATAAAGAAATAAAAGTTTTTTAGCATTTTGACTGGTTAATCTACACCGCTTTTCTTCATAAATGTTGCCAATTTCTGAAAAAGACCTTTCTGAATACACACTACTTGCTGGGGCGCTTAAATATCGTTTAGCAACTTGGGCTCCATTTGGAAACTCATTCTTGTGCTCTTTCCACCAATGTATTGGATCAGACTTTCTTCCCTGTAGGGGCTTATTAAGATAATTTTCAAACTGGTCTGCTACTTTTGGTTCGTGATCTACACTTACATTACCGATTAAGGAAAAGGGAGTAGCAATTTTTTCAAAACATGTCCAAACTGACAGCACTTCTTGATGTTTCATGATTTTAGACAATGGTTCTTCATCACTATCACTATCACTGTCATGTACTGCTGTTAAATTTAAATTTTCAGTGCTTTCAGTGCTATTAGTGGTAATCTCCTTGAACTTTGTTATCTGGTATAAAACACACTGCTTTGCGAGCAAAATATTTTCTGGTGGAAAAATGCTAATTTATACCTAGGGTCCAATACAGTAGCAATGACATAATTGGGATTCTGGTAAATTAGTTGAAATCTTTTGTCAATGTTTTCTAGTAGGGCATCTCTAGTTGTTCCCATGTATGAGTTTGATTCAGCAAAAAGAAACCCCTGTAAACTAGTTATAATAGGAATAATATCTGAAATTACTGATTCTGTAGAGCTAACTGTTTTTGTCACTTCTTCAAAGGGTCTCAAAAGTCTAGTAGCATCAATTAATATTTTATTTTTTGAGGGAAAAAGACATAGAGTTCGGCGCCGGACTTCCGGCATCCGGTTCGCTGGGCGGCCGGAAGTCCGGAGTTCGGTAGTCCGGTG
This sequence comes from Listronotus oregonensis, assembly GCA_019359885.1. Taxonomy (NCBI): domain Eukaryota; kingdom Metazoa; phylum Arthropoda; class Insecta; order Coleoptera; family Curculionidae; genus Listronotus; species Listronotus oregonensis. The sequence continues at coordinate 7,012 of JAHBCN010022454.1, forward strand.
AAACATGAGTCCGTTCCATCACTAATAAACAGTATAAAACCTTTCAGAAGTTTTTAAAGCAAAATTTCTTAAAGTTTAGATTAAATTTTCCTTTTAATTTCATCTTGACAACGGTGGCCGACTTGTCACCGAAACGTAGATTGATATTTTTGTTTTTTGGGGGTTTTTCTTCTTTTTTGTTGCAGGCAATCTACAAGTTAATAGGGGTCAATAGAGCTGAGTAGGCTCAGCTCTCTATAACCCGGGACCTGGACCGAAGTGGTCTCATTTTCTAGAAAATTTCCAGGCGAGTACTTCCAAAGACAACATATTAAAATATACTCATTTGTCATTCAATATTAGGTAAGTAAATCTACTATCACGTTCAATAGTCTGAAAATATGTTTTTTATACGTTGAGAAATTAAACAAATGAAGATTTAGCGGTATATTATAATTTTTACATGAACTTTCAATCTAGAAAAATTAAAATCATCTTGTAGTATTTATTTATAATATAATAACAATTAATATTTATTATGATTCATCATAAATATTGAACATTGAACAAACGACTCGTTAGTGAAAACTTTCTTTTATGAACAATATCGGGCAAGCCCATCAAATATTTTCTATTATTTAATTTTTTACACTTGAAGCCTATACTTTTGATCCATCTTTTTAAAGAGTCGATGGAAAACTCAAAATATTCAATTTTTTCCTGAACTTTTGTCTTATTGTTGCCAATATCACATATTATTTTTGGCGTTCTTAGAATAAATTGTGAAATAATTGCAGGTAGAGATCGAACGCTGTAAGAACAACACCAATACGTCACGGTCTCATATGGCAAACTGATATAAAACCGTGACGTATCGGTGTTGTTCTAACAGCGTTCGATCTCTAACTAAGGACTTTTTTTTCTTACATACGTCTTATCTAACCAATTATTTAACTTTAAATATTATTTGCAGACACCAAAACACACAAAAAATAATCGATAGAAAGAATAAAAATAATTTTTTCCCGATTTTATATTATTTTTCCCACAATACTTTATGAGCAAATGAAGACATAATAAAATAGGTGGATACTACTCTTTGCAAATTCGTTTTCTTCCGAGCTGCATCAAAAAAGTTTCTTGAGGGACGAAACATCTACTAAATATTTATACAATGCATTTCACTAACTCGATTTTCTCTTAAAGTTTAAGCAAATGCTCAGAGTATCCGGGGCAAGTCGAAGTATGTATTGCATTTTTAATGCGGTTCTTAAGAAATTGTTTTTCATATAAAATAAAACCAGCCAAGACTCTATATACACAATTCGCAGAATGTTAGAAATACTAAAAAATTCAGAATGGCATGGATACTAAAATTCACTTTGTCATGGGAAAATACTTTTTTTAAAGAAATTTAGTTTTTTTTTAATTTTAAATTTTTATTATAAATACCGAAAGAACAGGGCCTTTCAAACAAGGGCCTCTATAATCAATCAGTAGTTTAACGTAAAACTAACGTTGTGACCGTTAAAATATCTAGTTCGACTTATATAAAAAATCTTTCATTGATATCAATCATTAAATTCTTAAAAACATATTCATTTAAAGAATACGCAATTTTGTTACTTGAACATATGGAAAACTAAAATGTTTTCAAAATAAATTAAATGAGTATTATATCAATAAAAAAAAATTATTTAATATTTTTTAGGAAAAATAATTAATATTAAATCGACCAAAGGCCTTCTTATGGGTCCTTTTTTTGTAGTGATGAGAAAGCAAGACCAACCCCGGGCTAGTCTTGGTCTTGGTCTTGGTTTTTAAGCCTGGTATTGGTCAAAGAAAAGTTTGGTCTTGGTCTTGGTCTTACCACCCTTTTTGCTCTTGGTCTTGGTTTTGCTGCAAGAGTCTTTTTGGTCTTGTTTTTTTGGAAATAATTTAGATATAATATTGAAAAAATATATTTTTTAATATTAAAAACAAATAAAGACGGAAACTATATTTTCTGCATTCAAATTATAAAATATGCCAATTTTAACCTTAAAATACGTTTGAATTATTTGAACCTATTTTAAATGTGGGGGTTTTTTTTTTTATGCTCCATTTTTACTTGAATTGAGCACAACCGGTTTATACATTTAGTGGCACATGAAACATTTAAGTAAAAAAATTTTTAAATTTTCTTTAAGGCATATAAAACTAAAAAAAATACAAAACTATGTAAAAATGTGTGAGAAAAAAAAAAACTTTTAATTTCAACCAGATGTAAAATTTTATGAAAATGATTTTAATTTGTAAACATTGGTTTTGTTTAAAAAAAAAAATTATTAGAAATTTTTTTTAGTTCATATGAACTTTTTTTTTTAAATTAGTCAAACATTTGCCGAAAAATATTGTATAAACATCCTGCATTTACAGGGCGGTTAATACTGTGACAAAGCTTGATATCTTCAAAACCCGTTTATTATGGTGAAAAACTGAATATAAAAAAATTATAAAAAAAAAAGGCTAAATGTAAAATTTTTTTTCTTTCCCCAAAATTTTTCCCAAAGAAACCCCCATTATTTTATTATTTATGAAAAAAAAAACCTTTTTAAAAAACACCACCCTGTATATTATGCCTTAAAATTGTTAAACATCATATAGAAACAATGTCAACGTTTTTAAATGTTGGTTTTGATAAAAATGACGCATTATTATTCTTTCGCAATGTTTTGTCTTTTACGTTTAAACCGGAAGTGATATTTAAAATCCATTTTATAAAAATTTTCTTTTTGACATAAAAAAATTTTTTTTTATTAATTCTTTTTAACATTTATATCTTACTTTTAAAAAAATCAAAGGGGTTCCACTTCTTACAGTGTGGAACAAATAAATTTTTTTTTTATCTACCCTGTAAGTGGCAACACTAAATAGCTAATTAAAAATAAAACATTAGGAATATAAAGGGTATTTTCAGCTTCTATAACTTTTGCCCCTATTTTTTCTCTGTCGTGAACGGTTTCGGAAATCCCCCTGCTTTGTCGGACCATTTGAGTCACAATCCTATTATTTTTCGAAACTTGTTTTTAAAAATTTACTCATAATCGTTGTTAAAGAACTTTATAAAATAACAAGTGTTTCATTTAATTATTATTTTTTTTAAAAAAAAATGTTCTCATTAAATAATAGCCTTTTTTGGCAGTTCTCGCACATTTTTAGTCATTTCTTATGAAATACCTTTGTATATTGAATATAAAAAAATTTAAAATTAATATATTTTTAAAAAATTGCAGAACTGCAAAGGTCCCCAGGTCGGTCTTGGTCTTGGGGGTCTTGCACTCCTCGGTCTTGGTCTTGGTCTTGGTCTTGCAAGCAAAAAGGGGTCTTGGGGTTGGTCTCGGTCTTGGTCTTGCAGCCAAAAAACCCAAACCAAGACCCAAGACCAATTTTTGCTCATCACTAATTCTTTGTAATGCCGAAATGTTTCTAAGAATACCAAACAAAAAAAACTTATTATCTATGACAACAATTTTCTTATTTAACAAAACATTTAAAAAAAAAATTTTTAACAGCATGATTACAAGTTATCAATTTTAAAACTTATACATTGTTTCACTTTCTCGATATGTATTTATAAATAAAAACTAAATTTTAATATTTTTGGGAATTCTAGATGTTCCTAATAAGGTCATTAAGCCCTAGCAAGGCCCATTCTAAATTTTTTGATCGGTCTTGCAGGAAACCCTTCTTTTCTGGGGAAACCGGTTTTTTCTCAATGAAAAAAAATTTTTTTTTTAGTACCATAGCAAATCTTTATACCGGGTGGTGGGCCCGAGCGGAACATACAAACCCCTTTAATTTTAAAGGGGGTTAAATATTGGCTTCCCTTTCAATTTAAAAAAAAATGAAAAATAACTTTTTGAAGAGACCAATCGGAAAACCCCAAGGAAGTTTAAAGGTGTATGGAAACCCAATGCTATGGCCCATTCATAAAATGTCACCCCGTTAAAAAAACTGTCAGAGTTGGCCCCCCGATTCTGCGAAAAAAAATTCACGAAATAATTTAATGTGTTTTTTACCCTGATAAATCGTGTAAAATTAGCCCAAACAATATAATTTTTTGAGACCGGGTACCGTTTTTGGATTGATCAAAACCCTTATTTTATGATTAGTGTTTATTAAATTGTGACTATAATTTTGTGTTTATTGTTTGTTACTTATAATATGAAAAAATGACTAGAGGTTGTAGGTTTGTCTTGCAAACCCCAAAGGGGAACATACCCGTTTTTTTAACTTTAGGTAAGATTTTTTATATTTAAATAGGGTTTTTAAGACGTAACGTTAGGTAACCGAAAAAAAAAAATTATATCAATTTAAAATAAAAAAGAAAATTTCATAAAATATTAGTGAGAAAAGTAACAATCAACTATCTTTTAGATGATTTCCCCAATGTTGTGTATTTCTGTGGATTATTAAAAAGAAATAAGGTTTACATTTAGGTACTTTTATTTCATTTAATAATTTAGTACACTCTTTTAAAGAATCAAAATTATTGATTACTGGGCAGACCAGCAAATTTAATATATACGGGCCCTCTAATTGAATGAAAGGAAGTACAATTTTGGTAGGGTTTTTGGGGGCGCTGATTACAAATCAAAAAAAAAATTCGGCAATGTTTCGTTTGAGATATTCTCATCAAAATTGAAAATCAAACAAATTTTTTATTTTACACTATTTCCTCCTTCTTTTTGCACAAAATTCTTGATTTTTACACAAAATTTGGGACAAATATTTCACAAACCCCTTTTTAAAAAATTTTTTTTTTATTTTTTTATTTTACACCTTTTTTACACTTTTTTTTTTTAAAGGGTTAATATATCTGCTGCCTTTGAACTCTAAAGTTAGCAAATTTAATGGAAAAAAGATGTAAAATAAAAAAAAATACAAGGCTTTAAAAGGTGTTTATAAAATATCGTGTGCCCACTTTGGAAAAATAAAAAAATTGTGTACAAAAAGAGGAATATAGTAAAAATTTGAGGTTGGGTTTTTTTTAAACTTTGATGAAGATCTCAAAACAAACGTTCCCCTTTTTTTCAGTTTTGGGTAATTAAAAACCCTGTATCCCAAAATTTTGGGTTTTAAAATTTCGGAGAGGAGGCAACTTTCGAGACAATACCATTTGTTTAAAAATAAATTAGATTTAGGTTTTTTAATTTAAAATTTTCAACTTTTTTTAACTCGACATACGTACACACATAATATTTAACGGATACTGTTACAATGGATATAAATTTTCCAAAAAGGGTTTCTAAACATTTTTTAAACCCCTGTTATTCTGTCTCCCTGAATGTTTGTTAGTGGAAAGTTTTTATGCCTAAAAAACAGTTATAAAAATTTTCACTTTTTTTTAAAGTACAACCAAAAATCTTAGGAAAATTAAACTCATTTTAAATATCTTGCCCTTCTTTTATCACAAAATTGGGGATGACATAATACCATCATTCAATGTTTGAAATGTATTTTAAAAAATCGTGTTTTAATTTTTTACAAAGATTTTGGTAAAAGTACAAAACTTCCAAAAATATCGACCATCTAAATAAAAAGGCAGTAAAGTGGCGCCATCTATTTTTTCCCTATTATATCAGTTTAATAAAATCTAATATTACACAATAATTTTAAATATTCTATAGTAGTATCCTTTTAAAAACCAACAATATTGTGCAAAAAATAAAAAAAAAAAAGTGAATGTTGGAATTTGACATTTGATGATGTCAATTTTATAGATAGTAACAAAGAATTATGGAAATCCGGCCCTGACCTACTATTCATTGCGCAAATTCCGCGGGGCCAACCCCCCCTATTCCCGCTGCCCTGCACGCCTGGACAATTTTGTTCTACAGTATTGGGCTTCCCTACACCTTTAAACTTCCTTGACAAACCCTCGTGCCAAGTTTCAAAAAATTTGAACAAAAGCGAATCGTGAATTATTTAATTAAATGTAATTGCAAAATTACCAAATTTTCGGTTCAGGTAAAACCAAACTGACACCAGCCACCAGCAAACAATTTTGTCAAGTCTGACGTACAGCCGAATACAATTTTTTATTTTTTTTTTTGTTTCATCAATCTCACAACCATGACATTTAAAGTAAAAAACACGTTAACATTATTTTTTTTATCAAACCTTTTATTTAATGTAACAATTAAGTTTAACTAATAAAAATTATTACTATCGATCATTAAAAAAATAATTTTATCATCTAGGGAAATTTAAAAATTTAAAAAATAACAGTATTAAATATTTTTTTAAAATTTTTTTCCCCTCAAACCTATCTGGTTCCCCCTTTAA
>JAHBCN010022455.1:0-13319 GCA_019359885.1 Listronotus oregonensis
GCAAACCCGTTTTAGTGTTTTTAAATATCCGTTAAACGGGATCAATTTTTTTAAGGTACAAAAATAACATTACTTGGATAAGGCCGCCAAAAGGGCGGTCGTTTCACTTGGATTGAACATCAGTTAAACGGTGTCAATTTCTTAGGGGACAAAAATAACATCATTTGGATAAGGCCGCCATTTTTACGATTTTTAAACTTTGCAATTAAGGAAAAAATCCCATTCCCCAAAAGGGCGGCGTTTCGTGATTAAAACATCAGTTAAACAGATTCAATTTCTCAAGGGACAAAAATAACATCATTTAGATAAGGCCGCCACACAAGTTTTATTTCTTTGCATGCAAGGAATCCCATTACACAAGGGCGGCCGTTTTAGTGTGTTCGAACATCAGTTAAACAGAGTCAATTTCTCAAGGGACAAAAATAACATCACTTGGATAAGGCCACAAGTTTTATTTTTTTATTCCATGCAAGGAATCCCATTACACAAGGGCGGGTTTTAACAACGGGGTCATTTTTTTACAAAACAAAGATAACATCATTCGGATAAGGCCGCCATCTAAACGGTTTATTACTTTTTATGCAAGGAATCTTAAATCCCACAAGGGTGGCCGTTTCGGTGTGTTCAAATGTCCGTAATTTCGGGGTACTTAATACCCGGTCGCCACACTCTTCGGCACACCTCAGTTGGAATCCGATAAAGTAAGACACTATCTTGATAAAGGGCTAATTTGCAAGCGTTACCGCAACAGGTAAAGTTACCCCGAAGAATACCGTAATTTTGCTACGTATAGCTACCCTTTGTACACGCTGCATTGGTGGCCTGGGCGTTAAAGTGATGTTCCTGGCTAAGGGAACCATATGAATAAATTTAGCGTGTCCACGTTAAAATTTTAGCTCCAGCTATTAGGCTAATGGTCCTAGAAACATAGATAGACATACATACAGAGTATGCAGACACATGTAAATATCTTATAAAAATAAATACTACAATTTAAGCGACGGCTAAAGGTCATAAAAATAATACAAACATTTATAAAAAAAATATAAATACAATAATTTACCATTTTATAAAATGTAATATGCAAAGATGTTAAATAACCGGTTATATAAAATTAAAAAAAAAATGTTTTTTAAACCAAATGCGCTTATCGTCAACTCTACAAAATATGTAAAACACGAAAAGGTTCAACACTATTTTATTGCAAATTTTATCTTCTGCTTATTACGCCCATGATGATTTATGTGTTTTCAGTAAACTACTTTTTACAATGTCAACGTTGTTAACAACTAAGTGTCAGAACTACCACTGTAACTAACATATAATGAGCAGTTAAATGGATATTTAACAGCTCATTACAAAACGTGTCGTTTTATACACAGGGTAGCCCAAAAATGCATAATTTTTAAGTATTATTGTACCATGGGAACCTAAAGTACGTTAATTAATACGACACCTAAAAATACAAAAAATTGAAAAGGTTCTTCCTGTTCTTCTTCATCTTCCTGGGAGCCGTCTTAATTCACTACCGGAGGCAGCGCAGCCTCTTGGTTTTTTTGTGCCTAATCTCCTCCCAATAGTCTTGTTCCTTCTACAATCGTCTACCCCGAGACTGGTTGGTTTTCTGTGGGCTCATTTTCGGTTGACCAAATAATGCCTGTCTTTTGTTATTCAACGCTTCTTCAACTTGGGTCTCCATTATATGAGCCTATCTTGTGTAGGTGTCCTCTTAGGTTATCGTGCCCTGTTGGTAACCCTACTGTTATGCAAAGTCTTTTCCTTCTTTGTCTAAGTAGTTCTTTCTTCGTTCTTTTGGATGGTCCCCTTATGAAGCTTTTTCCATGTCTTATTTTACTGAGGCTTCCCCAGTATTTCTTTGTTTCGGATCCATATCCTGGTTTGCTCTCGTGCTGTGGTTTTGGTCACTCCAAGCGCAGGTTCTGGTACAAAATATGGTGTGGATGATCCATGTTTCTGTAAGTAGCAGGTTCCATAGACTCGAGGCTCTAGAAAGGAGAGAGGACAAACTAAAAAGTTCGTGGGCTTTCCGGACAAACTGTAAAAAGGTGCATGAAAAGGTATTTTGTGTAGCTATGCAATGATAAAAATTAAACTGGCAAATTGCAGACGTCTTGGAAATTCTCAGAAACAAAGAAACAGATCTTTTTTAGCTGGTTGGTAAAGAAGAGACGATTTTTTTAATGAAAATAGGAGAATGATCCTTTTTTAAGTGGAAATAAGAATGTTAATGTTGTGGAAAAAGCCCTTCCTTGCAGCCCTTTGTCTCTTAAAAGAAGGACTTCGGATTTTACATTTCTTTTGGTGACAACAAACGTATCGTGTATTTGAGGCATTAAGCCAACAAAGATTTATAATGCCCCACTTTAGTCCTCTCTGTGCATTTCTTTTTTAAATAGAGCTTGGCAATCGGCCAAGAAAACTGGATATTTAAGCGCAAAGCTTTACCAGCAAAACTCTAAAGGGTTGCAAAGAAAATATTGGTAATGTGAAAAAGAAAGTTGAGGCCCGATTCTATAAGCAGTTTTTTTGAAAATCCTTTTCTTAATCTCTTTGAAACAGTGTCAAACTTATGAGTTACCTTTAAGAGCAACAAGGACATGCGGTCCTTATTTTGACTTTCCCTTTTCTTATATTTTTACAGAATCCCAGCTTTGGTATCATTACTGAGTCTTGATGAAAGTTCTGTTGCTAATAAAAAATATTAATTGATTAAAAAGGAAACTAATGGTATGAGCGAAAAGCTTTTATAAAATACCCTAGAAAGGAAGTTTGCATCATGCCAGAGCTGGTAAATTATCTGAGGTATGACAATAGGAATGTAATAAATTTTTATGTTCAGTTTGGCAAATTACGTACTAAACTTTACTGAGGAAATAGTATACTTTAAAACATTTTCTATTAAAATACGCATAGATGTATAGTCTGTCTCAAAGTATATTGTTATGGCTTTTAACGGACCATACCCCAATAAACCTTTAATGATTTTATTACCTATTGTTATTGGGTAAACTCATTTGTTCATAGGGGCAGGGGTGGGCCAGGTATTTCTTGAGTATTAACCATTAGGTATATAAATATTTTGGCTAATGTTCTAGTGGCAGTGTTGAATAACTGATTTTCACTGTGCGTTCGAAAAGTTGTTTTACGAGAATATAACTATCTCGCGTCGAAACCATTTGTCATTAGATGCAAAACAGGTTGTAAAAAATGTGTATGAAACTTTAATCAGTAGAGGTCTAATTAAACAAGAAGCTTTAAAAGAAAACTTTTTACTTACAAAAACTCCAATATCATCAATAAGGGATATTATTATTAGTGAAGAATTGAACAAAAGAAAAAAACGTAGTGATTTTCAATCTCACCGTATAGACAATAGTGATCAGGACCTAATAAGAAGGAAAATATATTGTCTTTATGAAAGCGGAATTATTCCTACCTTGGATAAACTGAAAAAGAAGCTAGACGAAGACGAAACCAATATAAATATTAGCCGTGCCACCCTCCATATAGTTGTTTGTAAAATGGGATTTAAATACCGCAAAATAGACAAAAGACAAGTAGTAATGGAATCGCACAGATTACGCACTTGAAGATTTAATTACCTTCAAGAAATTAAAAGATATTGGTTAGAAAACAGATCCATAATTTACCTTGATAAAATATGGTTCGATACACACGACACAGTATCCAAAGGATGTGTTGATTTCAGTCAAAACTGTCAGACGAAAGCACCTTCAAATAAAGGAAAACGCATTACCATAATACACGCTGGTTCAGAAGACGGATTTGTCACAAACTGCTTGCTGTTGTCTGCAAAGAATATTAAGGATCCTAGCTTGGATTATCGTGAGGATACAGGTGCAGAACTTTTTGAAAACTGGTTTCAAAATTATCTTTTAAAAAATATTCCAAACAACACTGTTATTGTCATGGATAACTCAAGCTACCACAGCCGTCGGCTACACAAAGCACCAGTTCAAAAACTGAAATCCAGGAATATTTGTTAGAAAATGATATTTATGTTAAATTCAGTTACAAAAAAACGAATCTTTTGGAAGTCCTAAATTCATATGCAATTAAAAAACAATATGTATGTGATAATTTGGCTGAACAGGCTGGGAATACTGTCTAACCCCATAGAGCATTTGTGGAACCAAGTAAAATCAAAGATCAGAGCAGAAAAGCTACTTTAAGTCCCAGTGTTATAAATTTGATAAAAAATGTAATTACTAACATACCAGTTGAAAGCTGGAAAAATTCACTACAGCACATTATAAAAATTGAGGACTCTTACATTTCTATCCAAAACAACATAAATCCTATTGTAATTAATCTCAATGATGACTGTTAGTGAAACAGAATTAGATTTAGATATTTAGATTAAAAATGTAATTATGTATAGATAATGCAGTTATAAATTTATTAAAACTTTGCATATATTTAATTTCTTAATGTAATTTTAAGATTATACTTACCTAAATAAACAATAAATTATAGATTTTTATATTATTAAAGTCCGCCTCTAATGTTCTGTCCTTTAATACCTACCGATCCGCAGTTTTATTGCTGTCGGCAGGTATAATCCATAAATGAAGGCAAGAGCTAACACGGTATACTTTGAGACAGACTATAAGTAAACGCGATTTGTCATTTTACAGTTATGACTTGATACAATTGACTATCACATAAAGCATTTAAATTAAAAGACATTTTACAACTAGTAATTGTTTTACATGGTTTATTGGCTACACGTTTATTATCTACAATATTTTTTATTATAGGTGACATGCAGTTTCCAGCTATGCGCAGACTTTGTATAGCCACAGCACACGCTTTCCTTCTAGTATACTCTGTCGCTTCCGCTCCTTCATTTGATAGCATAAAACGGTGTTTTGAAGAGATCAGAGAAAACCGAAATGACTACCAAGATATTCCCATAGTTGTAGCAGGCAATAAGCTAGATCTCACATCTACACATAGAGAAATCACCATAGAAGACGTATCAGAGTGGGTGTATTGTGAATTGCCTAAATTAAGGTAGGTATTTAATTATTAAAATTTCATATAAAATTAAAAATACACAGATTCTTAGCAAAATTGTATTAACAAAAGCAAATAAAAGAATATGTTGGAATTGATTTAACATGTAAGCACAATGCCTAGTCTGGATTTTTAGGTTTTATTTATTTTTGCGTATTTTGTTTTTAGAAAAAAAAAACAAGGAGAAGCGATAAAAAATCAGTTATTTCTTTTTTAATATCTTAAAAACTTGGAATTGATAGATTTTTAAAATATATTTTAGGGTTGCCACAAAGGACTCTACATTGTTAAATCTTAGGCCATTGTTTTTTAAGAATATTAAATACCAGGTCTGGTATCTGGCCTTTATAAACAAAGTTTGTTCCTACGCTCTTCGAAAAGTTGTACTCTTATTCTTCTTTCTTTCTTACGCATATTGTTCGCCTGACCGAGTTGCAAGGCTGCCCCTAGGAATATAAGCTGGAAGGTTGCGATGAATAATCTAAATAGCTTTCTAGTGACGAAAAATTTTCGGCTCCTTAGAGTTTAGAATGTTTAACAAAATGTCAGATTTGGACAGGTTGCCCACTAAAATCATTGAATAACACTGACAATTACGTTTTGTTAAACATTCTAAACTGTTGTTAACTTTAAACAATTGCTAAGTCCATTGCTAAATTTAACAACGCGATCATCACTCGGCCGTAATATTTCTAAACTACCTTGTTCTTGCATATTTCAAAATGTTTTAAAGAATTAGATATTTATGTTTTAAATTTAAATAACTGTTAAACGAAATTACTCTGAAGCAAATGAGATTTTAACATTTCGGAACGTTTCCTTTTGAAATGCAAAGTAAAATTCAAACAAAGGCTTTTTGAGTAAGTTGATTAAGTGTTTTTCAATGCCAAGCGAAATTTTTGCATATTTTTTCCTTTGTATATATTTATAAATAGTCTATATTAATATTTAATTTAAATATTAGAAAAAAATAATTAGCGTTTTTCCAGAATAAAGAAAAGATATACAATTAATTATTTTAAATTTTACAAAAATCTAAATTTTTAGTAAATTAGGACAACATAAATTAATTAAAATTTAAAAATTTACTAAAAATTGTAAAATTAAATATATATATATATATATATATATATATATATATATATATATATATATATATATATATATATATATATATATATATATATATATATATATATATATATATATATATATATATATGTATATATACAGTATGTCCACGGAAAAGGTGTTGAAGAAAAAAAATTTTTTTATTTTTGTTTTTTATCGAAAAAAGCTACTTTTAATAAAAAATTTTGCTACTTCAAAAAGTAAGTTTGGGGAAAAACTTTTAACATATTTTATCGCGGTTTTCGAAAATTAAAAAAACTTAAAATGGTACAAGAGAAAAAGTGATTTATTTGAGAAGATAGGAAAAAAGTTATAGGAAAAAGTTTTTAAAAATTTAAAAAAGATAGTCTTTAATACCAATTTTTGAAAAAATCGGCCTACTTTTATTTTTTTGTGATTAAATTTATTTTAATATCAATTTATTATCAAAATTTTTGCTGTTAAGTAAGCATTTAGAGCTGACGATACTGCGGCTTTTTAAATTTTCTGAACACCGCGTATAAAATATGTTAAATGTTTCTATCCCAATCTTACTCTAAGAAGTAGCAAAAATTTTTATCACAAGTAACTTTTTTTGATAAAATTAAAAATAAAAAAGTTTTTCCTATTCAACACCTTTTTTTCGCAAACCCCACGGAAAGGTGTTGAATAGTAAAAAACTTCTTTATTTTAATTTCATCAAAAGCACTCCTGAAAAAATTTGCTCTTTTTAGAGTAAGAATGGGATAAAAAACATTTAACAAATTTTATGCGGATTCAAAAAATTTAAAAAAAAACTTTAAATGGTTCAAAAGTCAAGTGCATTTATTTGAGAAGATAGAAAATAAGTTACTAGAAAAGTTGTTAAAAAAGTAAAAGAGGGCCTAATATCAATTTTAAAAAAAATCGGCCTACTTTTATTAATTTGTGATAAAAATTAGTTTAATATTAATTAACTAATTCCAAATTAACAACTCATTATTGTACTAGTAGGCGTTGATAGTGACAAGCCGTATTGACACTTCGCATTTAAAATTCATTACCCGCAGTAACGTCTGCTTTAAATGCTTACTTAACAGCAAAAAAATGATAAAATTGATATTAAAAATTTAAATTGATATTAAAATAAATTTAATCACAAATAAATAAAAGTGGGCCGATTTTTTTAAAAATTGGTATTAGAGACTAACTTTTAATTTTGAAAAACTTTTCCTAGTAACTAATTTCCATATCTTCTCAAATAAATGCACTTTACTCTTGTATCATTTTAAGTTTTTTCAATTTTCTGAACCCCGCGTATAAAATATGTTAAATGTTTCTATCCCAATCTTACTCTAAGAATTAGCAAAATTTTTTATCAAGAGTAGCTTTTTTCGATAAAATCAAAAATAAAAAAGTTTTCTCTTCAACACCTTTTCCGTGGGTTTTCTGTATATATATATATATATATATATTATATAATAATATATATTTATATATAAATTTTAAAAAAATTTTTAAAAAAAATTTGTTTTTTTAATTTTTATTTTTTTATTATTAAAAATTTTTTTATTTAAAAATATTTAAAAATTTATAAAATTTTTGCGGGGCCGTTATGCCTATTTGCGGGGCCGCTTTTTGGGCCAGGCATAAAAGGGAAGCCATTTTAAAAAATTCTGGCGGCAGGGCCGCTAAACCCCCAAAGGCCGTTTTTTGCTCCCCTTTTTTTTTCATACGGTTCTTCCGAATTTTTTTAAAACCCCAACCAATTTGCGTTTTTGCCAATTTTTTTTAAAGGGGGAAAACCGATTTAAAAAGGTTTTTATGCCAACCCAGCCGAAAAAAGCCTTTTTTTAGGGAAAAGCGTTTTAAAAAATTCCGCTTTTTCAATATTCCACAGGGGGCAAAAAAGCATTTTTTGAAAAAAAAAAACCTTTTTTTAAAAAAACCTCTATGCCACTTTTTTGCCTTTTCCCAAAAAGCCCCGCCAACCCCCTTTCTGTTTTTTATGAAATTTTTTTTTTTCATTTTTTCCTTATTAACCAAAAAACTTTTTCCTTTTTGTAAAAAGTTTTCGCAAAAAAAAAAAAACCCCCGGCCCCCAGGAAAGAAAAGCCGGGGCGGAACAGTAAGCCGGGAAAAATTAAAAATTATTTTTTTTTAAAAAAAAGGCGTGGATATCATGACGCATTTTTGTGGTTTTTGTTAATTTTCGGAAAAATCGGGTATTTAAAAAAAGGTTTTTTTCATTTTTTTGGAAAAAGCTTTTTTTGGCCCCCGAGGAATTTTAAAAGCGTCTTTGGTTTTCCCTGCCCCTAAAATATTTTTTTATCGCGGTTGAAACCGTAAAAAACTTTTCGGGATTTTGCTTAAAAAAAAAGGTTAAAATTTTTTTTTTTTTAAAAAGGGGTCGGTTGGTGAAAAAAAAACTTAAAATTTTTGGAAGTGGCGGCTAAAAAAGGGGTGGCCATTTTTAAATGTTTCGTTGCGGTTGTTATTTCGTAATGCCAAAAAAAAATTAGCGGGGAAACATATTTATGCCTGAAAACAAAATTTAGCTTGGCCCCCAGAATTTTAGGCAAGGGAAAAAAAAAAAATTTTAAAAAATAAAATTAAATATAAATTTTTATATATATATATATATATATATATATATATATATATATATATATATATATATATATATATATATATATATATATGGGTAAAAAATTTTTAAAAAAACCCAGCCCTTTTTCCTTTTGGAAAAAAACATAGGCCAAATTTTAGAATATCATATTATATTATAAGATGCCTTTTTTTGGATTTTAAAATTCCCCCCGGGTTAACCGGAAACGACATCAACTTTTTTTTTTTAAGGAAACACCATGTTTTTTTTTCCATAATTTGGTTTCTAAGGATCATTCCAAAAATCTAAATTATATTCTATACCTATCTCTGCTATTTTTTAAAAAAAGGGGATTAAAGATCCCCCGCTACCGCACATTGGGGTTATTATACCGTTATTTAAAAAAATTTAAATAAAACCCCTGTATATTTTTTTTAAATTTTAAAAGATTCTACGGGTCACCCTTTTAATATAAAATCTGTATAATATCCTTTCCCCTTTTTTTGTTAGTTTTTGAGAAAATGGCGATTGAATTTTAAACTACCGCATATTATGCAGTTATGGGAAAAAAAAAAATTTGTTAAAAATTTTTAAAAAAGCCTAAAATAATTCAGGCCGTCTCTTTGGGGCAATTTTGTTATTTTAATTTTGGGTTTTTTTTGTTAAGTAGTTAATTAAAAAAAAATTTAAATAAATTAAAAAAATTAAATGTTTCTAACGTTTATTTTTTTTCCCCTATAATTTTCATAATATACGGTCGTTTGGAAACCCAAATCGCCTTTTTCTAAAATATAACAAAGATAGGTATGGGAAAATTATACGGATTTTATATCGGGGAAGACCCGTAAAAAAACCCAAATTTAAAAAATTATAAGGGTGTTCATTTAAATTAAAAATTTTTAGCAAAGTCAATTTTCGCAGCACTACCGGTAAAGCCGAAAGTAGTTTTATTATGACCTTCACAGATAGAGACTTCCGAAAAAAAATTATACATAATAATTTTTTATATCATTTATTTGTTTTCCCATAAGACTGTATAATATGTGGTAGTTTGGACATATTTAATCGCCATTTTCTCAAAAAAAAGCAGAGATAGGTATAGGATATAATATATATTTTATATCAGAAATTTATTTTGGGAAACCCAAATTTTAAAAAAATACTGGGTATTTTCATTGAAAAAATCAAAAAATTTTTGTCGTTTCCCCGGAAAACCGGGGAATGATAGAGACATGTTATAATATTCCCCAAAAGAGCATCTTATGATATATTATAGTATTTCTAAAATTTTTTAAAATATACGTCTTTTTTTAAGTAAATAAAAAAGGTGGGTAGTAATTTCGTTGTCACCCGGTTTTTTATATATATATATATATATATATATATATATATATATATATATATATATATATATATATATATATATATATATATATATATATATATATATATATATATATATATATATATATATATATATATATATATATATTTTTTTTTTTTTATTATGGAGAAATGCCAAATAATTTCTACTAAAATAATTCTAGAATTTTTTTTAAAACATTTTTGTTTGTGGATAAAATAGTTTTAATCTTTATAGGTATGTATGTGCATCTTTACCAATAAAATAAAATGTAAACGTCAAAAATTTTGTCAAAAAGACATTAGGATTATTATTTCATTAGTAACTTCTTTGCGCTAAAATAATGTAAGTTAGTCTTTTTTCCAAGTGAATTTTCTTTTTTAGGTCATATAACTAACTTTTTGACAGGACACGGCCCTCTGAGGTTTGACCTTAAAAGGATGAAGAAGACCGACAATAAACGCTTTTTTTTTATCTTGGGACAGTCCACGAAGGCTGATGCCTAAGTACTAACGTACCGTGGGTGTCTTAAGTGTGGTGAGAGGGAGTTTGTTCACACGGGACTTAAATATTTGGAGATTGGGAGGAGAAGGAAAATTTTTGGGGGAAAGGAACAAAAAAAAAGGGAAGTTCGGGGCCTCTCTACAAAAAAAGGATGCATAAATGCTGCACTTTGTGTTGCTCTGTTGGAAAAATTCCGAGATGGAATTATACTGGCCAATTCCTCTGAGGGGAAAAGCCGTAAAAATACCTTTTAGAAGGGGGGACAGATCCTGTAGTGGGCAAGAAAGGGGAACCTTTTTGTGAGCGTTGGATCATTAATAAGGAAAAAACGGCTCTTCTTTGAATGGAGTCCAAAAAAGCTAAGTGTTGTGGGGGGGGCCATTCCTTAGACATGAGAACAATATTCTAAAGAGGGGGTGGGGTTTTGGGTTTGGGGGATTCATTAATTATATTGGATGCAATTGTCGCTTTAACGGGGTAGTAGCTGACTGAACCGGGAACAAAAAAACATTCATACTATCATTAAAATCGTGACAAGTTCAATCTCGCTCAAACAAAAAAACTTATCGCGACGGGGAAGGGATTCGACCGGAATTTTACTGTTACGGATAGTATGAATACACACATTGTTTTTTTTTTAAAAATTTTACCAGACCGTTGTTGACCTTATAGTGGGGAATCCGTTTAAATAGAAACCCTTTTTCCGAGAATCCCAAAACCGGCAAATCGTAAACGCTCCCAAAATCGCCGGTCTTCGCTGTTTGAAACACCGATGCATCAGCGCTAATAAAAAGACACATTGCAAAGTTTTGTCTCCCCTCCCCTCACACCGTTGGGGGGGTTTCTGTTTTTGTTTGATAAAATACATTTTCCCTATGTTCGGTTTTGGATTTTCCACACCTATATATATATATATTATATATATATATATATATATATATATATATATATATATATATATATATATATATATATGTATATATATATATATAAATAAAATATATATATATATATATATATATATATATATATATATATATATATATATATATATATATATATATATATATATATATATATATATATATATATATATATATATATATACAAATATGTAACTCCAAGGTTAAAAAGCAGACCCCCTGATTTTTCTGTTGCCCCTGTGACTCTCTCCCTAGACGCGTTTCGCCTGCCTAAGGGGTTTTTTTCAACTTTGTTAACTGTGCACTCGCTACAGCCCTTTTAAAAAAAGTCCTGTTGGCGGGGAAAGGCATTTGGGAGACCCCGGGAAAACGAAAAATCAGGATGTCTCTTTTTAAATGTCTTTGGGGGTTTTTTTTTGTACATACCGTAAAAAGTAGAAATTTTCCTGTTTTTTTTTAAAAATATATATATATATATATATATATATATATATATATATATATATATATATATATATATATATATATATAAAAAAATTTTATTTTTTGCTTGGCAAACCAGAATTGTTAAAAAAAAAATGCAGGTGCTCTTAAAAAAAATCACAGGGTAAGTAAAGGGGTTAAAAACAGTTAAAACTAAATCGTATTTTCTTTTTTTGAAGAGAATAATTACCATCATTTTTGTTTGTGCTGTACTATAGTAAAGCTCGTGTCAAAAGTCAATTAAGAAACTCTTAAATTGCAAATAAGGGTTAATTTGCTCGGTATTATACTTGCAAAAGAGTTATGGCCATGTTACTAGGGGGAAAATCTGTGTTTATAAGTTTGAATTACGTGATCATCATTCTAAGAGTTTATTAATCTGAAAGCTTGTTTTGATTGTAATTTACAATGCAAAACTACCTTAAGAACCCTTAAGCATTTCAGAAATATATAGTCCCTTCTAGTGTAGCCATGAGACAGGACAAGACGCTATACTCCCGTGTTGTCTCGTGGACTTGAACGAACATGGCTCTCTTGTCTTGAGGAGAATGCCTTTCTCTCGAAAGAGAGACCACTCTCTCTCGTTTCGACTTGTCTCGTTTTTGTTTTATTTATTAAGAAAAAAACTAAAACACTTTCATATTTACATATATTTTAATAAATGTACACAATGCTTTCTAAATTTAAAAAGCGCAGAGTTAAACCAAGCACTTTTTTATTTGTGGACAGTCCACGAAGGCTGATGCCTAAGTACTAACGTACCGTGGCGTGGGTCTCTTAAGTGTGGTGAGAGGAAGTTTGTTCACACGGGACTTAAATATTTAGAGACTTAGGAAGGAGAAGGAAAAACTTCTGCGGGTAGCGAGTTCCATAGTCTGGGCACTCTGGGGATGAAGAAACGAAGAAAGCGGGAAGTTTGGCCTCTCTAGTTGAACTGTAAAAGGATGCATAAAAGTTGCACAAAGTGTTGCTCTATTGGGGGCTGCCAGAGGAAGAATTATACTGGCCAACTCCTCTGAGCAGAAGCCGTGAAAATACCTATAAAAGAGGAGAAAGCTTTTTTGTAAGCGTGGGATCATTAATAAGACAAACGGCTCTTCTTTGAATGGAGTCCAGAATGCTAAATGTTGTAGGAGACGCCATTTCCCAGACATGAGAACAATATCTAATAAGGGTCTGATTTGGGATACGTACAGAGTATACGGATTATAAGAAGAAAAATACTTTCTTGCTCGGAAGAGGAATCCAAGCATCTTTGAAGCTGCCGAGGCTATGGATGTAATGTATT
>JAHBCN010022456.1:0-13380 GCA_019359885.1 Listronotus oregonensis
TTTTTTTTTTTGGGCTAAATTTTTTAAGAGCCCCCATTTCATAGAATTTTTTACTTTGGCATTGTTTCTATGGCTAGTGATGAAAACTTTCCGGAAATATATATTTGGAAATAGTTCCGAAAATATATCAGAAAACTTTAGAAAAATATAGAAATATAGATACAAAACTTAAAAAACTAAACAATTAATAAAAGTATATCATAGGTAATACCATAAATGGTCAGATTTGGCCAGATATACGAGTTAAATTTTCGAAGTATACAAAACCAGGCAAAAAATACCTGGCTTAAAATTTAAGTACAAATAGTATTTGGTAAGATAATTGCGCGAATAAAGCAAAGTTAAAAGCAAAATAATAATTAATCAATAATATAAAATACAGTCGCTACTGAGGTAACAATGGACGAAACGATTAATAGAACCGTAAAGGTACCGATTTTTTTAGTCAGTAACTTTTTTCCTTCTATCCGATAGAAAATTTTAATTTTTAAAAACCAATGAGCTGTTAGTTTAACTAGAAAAGCATCGATTTGGCATAAGCGTGGACATAAACCACATTCTGGTTTCTAGCGATGAATGAACCTCTGTACTCGAAACAATAAAATCCACCAAAACCCGGGAAATGGTTTTCATTTTAAAATTACATTAAAAAGGCTTACTATTGTATTTTAAATATGGATATTTTGCGACTTACTGTTTTTAACTACTGGTTGATAGCAGTTATTTCCCCCCATTCTAACCTTTTAACAGCCTATCCTCGCAAAAACGAAACGGTTTACGTATGTCAACTTACTACTAATGGTTTAATACACTTTTAATTTTAAATTTAAATTGGTCTTTGGAAGTTAAGAAATAAGTCGAAAAGATAATATATAAACCAAATTTTTTTTCATTTAATAAAATTTAGCTGTTTAAGTCAACTATAATAATAAATTTTTTTTTTATGATTGTAATATAACTTATTAATTCATCATTTGGGAATTAACAAAAACCAAAAATCTGCAATCCAAATAGTTGTTAAACCATAGCAAAAAAACATCACAGAACCAAAACAATGAAAAGCCGCGAATCCTCCATTATTTTAAATTTAAATTTGACATAACCATTATTAACGCTCCTCCTGACCATGGCGATAGCGGTGATATGGGTACAAAGTAATGATTATATGACGCAGAACACCTTCCCCTATTACCGCTTCTCGCGAAAAAAACCGGTATGTTAACTGTCCTAACAATGTTCAACGGGTATGTCGCCAAATTTGATGTTATAATAATATTTGACATATTTATTACTATAAAGTATAACACGAAAAGTAATGATGTCAAAATAATATTTTCTTTTTGGACAGCTACTAATAAAGCGCGACAACGTGACAACAGCGGGTTTTTCGTAGAAGCGTACTTGCGCCACCTTACTTCTCTCATGGATTCTGAAAAGTAAAGGATCGCCCTTTTTATGCTGTTTTTCAAAAAAGTGACCCCACTGGAGGCGCTGGTGTAGCTTAGGGAACCAATGACCTTGACCGCAATATATAAAGTAAAGTTTAAAAACGGCCCTCTGGAACACAATGCCATCTGCAACTGGAGGGCCATTTTTGTAACACAGAGTGGGTGATCTTTTACCTCTCTAGAATCCATGGTTTCGCTCGACAGGTGACACATTCAATATATGGCGTTCTAATCTAAATGTTTTTTGTTTGGGTAATTTTTGTGAAAATTGTATAAATTTCAGTTATGTATAAGTACTTTTAATAAATTAAAATGGTAAGGCAGTGCCAAGTACTATCATTTCACAAGTAAGTAAAAACTATGTTTGTACCATTCCATCGCCAATAATAAACAAAAACATGTTGGCCGCAGCTCTCGATTGCGTTTATGAATAAAATGCTTTCTTTTTCTATGATGTTAGCTCATTGTTAAAAACACTGAAATTTCTAAAAAAGTAATTTCACATGACCACGAGACACAAGTAGTGCAACTTGATCAAATATCTTTATCGATATCATTCACACCTTTAATTTTGTATTAAGCATTAATGCCGTTTTTGTGGGAGTGCAATTAAACTTCTTGTAAAGCAAGCAATAACTAACAAGCAATAATCGGTGAAACCCCGAAATCGAGATTTTATTATTCGTAATTGTAATCAGATACGCACTTTTTCGGAAATTATTTTCCTAGTGTGTAATATGTACTGCACAAAAGTATAAGAAATATATAAACAACTTTGTTTTGATGGTTAAGATGCATTCGTATTATTTTTTCGATATTTCCAAAATTTTCAATATTTCCGAGACACCTTCAAAATTTTCATTTCCATGTAAATATTTTCACTGGAAATAATTCCATTTACAACACCACCTATAGCACGACGCTATTTTTGGAGAAATGCATACGCGCCTGAATGCAGTTGATTTTATCACCAGTAGGATGGTCAATCGCTTAATTTAATTTTTGCGAAAATTGGCATTTGACGATAAAATTTGGTTAAATTTCCAAAAAAAAGAGAATATGCTTTTAAAAGGTATATTTTTTCTGGGTGATACAAAAAAAAAAAAAACATTTTCAAAATTTCCAAAATGAAAATTTTCTTTACCAACGCCAACGTGTTTCTCTGAACATCTGGTATATATTTCATTTAACTTTTTAGGTTTTAAAAAAAAATGAAAATCCTAGAGCTGCAACTAAGAAGTAACCAGTAAGTTCTGTTTACTACTAACAGAAAACAGCAGAACTAGAAATAAGACCTAGTTAGAACTAACCAAAAAGAACAGGTACTTATCGGCTAACCAAATAAAAATACACCAAATGCAGAATCTTACTAACGGTTTTTTAATGTACTACAATAAAATAATAAATTAAGGTAACAGAACATTTCCCCCAAATGGAATTTGGTTTTCTGTCAAATTAACTAAAAATTTTTAAATAAAATTTGAACAAAGCCCAGTGGGCCAAAGATTTTATGGATAGTTTTCGCGCTATGCTCCAGGAATTCTTTCATAACGTATAGAAAAACGGATATTCCTTTTAGATATTGAAAAACGAATCTAGCAAACTTCCTGAATGCCTAAATTTGATTTTAATATTCCAAGGATGTCACCACCTCTGTAGATTCTTTAGTCAAGTTTTTTCTATATTGCATCGGAGGATTCCCCAGAGGAAGCGCGAAAACTATCCATATAAATCTTTCGAGCCAATGGAGACTTTTGTACAGCACACTTTGAAGTACTTTCCCCCAATTAATTTGACAGAAATCCAAATTCCATTTGATTTGTGCGGGGTCCTTTAATTTTTGTAGTAAATATTGCCTCTTACAATGGGGAAATTCTCGCAACAAATACTACTGCATTCAGAAGCTCCAATATTCAGTACGTGGTTTCATAACGCGGGAGAGACTGTCTACTCTTTTATAAACAAATCATTGTAACATTGTGTCCCGTAATTCGAAATACATTTTTTAAGGTTGCCTCGTACCATAGAAGACAATGCCATAATGTTTATTTGTTGCTATATTAAACACAAGTGTCGCATTATTTAAAAAGTCTGTTGTTAGAGAGAAAAAATCGTAGACAACAAAGAATTGAGACAGAGAAGATATTTTCTCGACAGATTTGTTAAGTCCTTGTCGAATGAACCAGTATAAGTTGATCCAAACTTAGCATAAAAACTGCATATATTATTTTTTTTGACAAATTATAATTAGTTTAAAAAAAAGCCGAATATTACTAATCGATTTTCATTTATAGCTCTCCCAATAAAAATGAAAATGTTAAGCAATTAGGCTTTAACTAAAAAAAAAACTGGAAAAAAATGGAATTTTGCCATAGAGTGTGGGCCGACTGAAAACATTTCCGCTGAATTTTTTTATCAAAGAGATGTCAGACGAAATTAGTGTTTTGGCGAACAAATTATGACGCCCTCGTTCGACATTATTGGGTTAGAATATTCATTTTTTAAACGCAAAAAGAAAAAAATTCGAATGTAAAATTTTAAATGAGCTTGATGCCTCGACATCGAGGAGAAGCGTCAGTGGCGTCTTCTATTTTACCTGTAAGAAAAACATGTATCGTTTAGAGTGTTAGACGATGTTATGGTTTCAATACCACTAAAATCTTGGACTTTCTTTGTCTCTGTTTGTTAATTGATACACAACGTTTTGGTTAGTGATGTATCTCCAACCATTTTCAAGTGATAATTGGGTTATTTGATACGTGCGTCAATGACATCTGCCCTCAGGTATTTGGCCTCCCTTACACTCCGTTACGTCACATCACGCTCCCTGCGTACCGTCTTTCGTCACACACTTTGCGGCGTAGCGCGCGTCTTGCGATTGAACATTATTACTTTATCGTATTTATGATTTTTTTTTAGTAGTACTCATTTGTCATCCGTCTTTTTAACCTTCCAGGGGATTAGGTTCCAAATATACAACCATTTTCTATTTTTCTGGGTATTTAAAAGCCTAATTAAAAACATCCATATTTACAACTTTAAAAATGACGATTTTTCTATACAAACTTTCATCCCCATTTTAACTCTCACCCCAAAGGGAGGTAATGCAAAAAATGTATAACAGATCATTTTTAATTGTAATCAATAAACCACATACCTATTTTTATATTTCTAAATCCAGAAATGACGAAGTTTAGAAGCCTAATTAAATCCATAAATATAAAAACTTTTTAAAGATTTTAAAAACAAAAACCCAAATTTTCCCCTTTAAAATCCCCAAAGGAAAGTAATTTCAAAATGTTAAACAATTTTTTAATGTAATTAATAACCTAATTTAAATTTTCAACTTTAATCCCCCCCCCCCCCCCCCCCCCCCCCCCCCCCCCCCCCCCCCCCCCCCCCCCCCCCCCCCCAAAAAAAAAAAAAAAAAAAAAAAAAAAAAAAAAAAAAAAAAAAAAAAAAAAAAAAAAAAAAAAAAAAAAAAAAAAAAAAAAAAAAAATTACCAACCAAAAAATAAAAAATTTTTAAATTTTAAATAAAAAATCCCATTTTTAAATTGGGATTTTTTTCCTTTAAAAAAAATTAAGTTTTAATTAATTTTACAAATTTTCAACTTAACCTTCCCCCCTTTTTCTTTTAGGGGAAAAAAAAAAATTTTTTTTAATTTTATTTTTTAAAAAATTTAATTATTTAAAAAACCCAATATTTACATTTTCAAAAATAAATTTTTTTGTTTAAATTTTTATATTAATTTTTAAAGATGTTATTTTTTAAATTTAAAAGGAAAATTTTAAAAATAATAAAAAAAAAATACCTTTTAGTTTAATCCAAAAAAATGTGAATTAATAAAAATTTTTCCCCATTCCCCCCTTGAATATTTAAATTTTTCCAGCTTTTTTGGGAAAGGGGGAAAAATTTAATTAAAAAATTTTTTAAATAAATTCACCATTAATTAAAAACAAACAATCAAACTTTTTTAATTCCCCCCCTTACAGAATTTTAAAAAAAAAAAATTGCACTTTTCCAAAATTAAATTCTATATCAAGTATCCGAATTTTAATTGTAAAGGGTTCCCTTTTGTAAATTTATAGGTTAATTTTATTTCCATGGATCAAAATATTAAGAAATTTAAACATTCAAACCCCCAAAAAAGAAATAGAAAATTTTTTTAAGGGAAAATATTTCAAATCCCAAATTGCATTTGGGAAAGGAAGAAGGAAATTTTTTAGAATCCGAAAAGTGGGACCATTAATTCGACCCACAAAAAAATTTAAAAGTGAAAAAAAGTGTTGGAGGTTTCCCAAAAGGTTTTTCATTGAATTTCCAACGCAAGGTTTTCGGTATATTGCTAAATGGTTTAAAATAGAAAAAAAAAAAGGGGACCCCAAAAAAACGAGTTCAGCTAGCAAGAATATCCAGGTGGTGTCGCAATTTCGGAATAAAGATGGATTTCATATTTTACCCTTGCCATGCAGAACTACCAGGAAATTTGGTTTTCACCGACAATATAGAAGAACCAAATGAAGTTGGATAAAAGCCAAAGCTAAGTTTTCAAATAAAGTATTGGTATGGTGTGCCATATCGGAAAGGGTGTATCCAGGCCTTTTGTTGGTCATGTAAGACGAGAGGCAGTGAATGCCGAGGTCTACATCAGAGATTGTTTAATAAATTGCTTAATTTTATCAACGTACATCACGGTGATGAAAATTATATGTTTTGGCCAGATCTGGCATCAGCACATTATGCAAGAGCTACACTTGACTGGCTGGAAGCAAGAAATATTTTGTATGTGCCCAGGATTGATAACCCCCCTAATATCCCCCAAGCCAGGCCAATTGAAACTTTCTGGGCTCGATTGGCTCAGAAAGTCTACGATAACGGCTGGGAAGCACAAAACGAACAAGAAATTCGGTAGCGAATCTTCTAAAAAGAAAGAAAAATATAGTGATGAGCGAGACCGGTCTTGGTCTTGCGGTCTTGGTTTTCTTGCAGCAAGACCAAGACCGAGACCAAGACCAAGACCGCCTTCTCGCTTGCAAGACCAAGACCAAGACCGGGGTATGCAAGACCAAGACCAAGACCAAGGGGTGCAAGACTACGCAAGACCAAGACCGACCTGCAAGACTCTTGCACTTTTGTCACTTTTTTTTAAATTATAATATTTAATTTTTATATTCAATATACAGAGGTATTTCATACAGACACGACAAAAAATGTGTCGAGAACTGCCTAAAAAGGCGATTATTTTATGAGTAACAGGTTTTTTTTAATAAAATAATAATTAAATCGATCACCTCGTTTTTTCATAAAATTACCTAAAAACGATAACTGGTAGATTCAGTAACATGTTTCAAAAATAATAAGATTGTGACTCAATGGTCCGACAAAACTCGATATCTCCAAAACCGTTTACGACAGAGAAATACTAAAAGTTATAGAAGCTGAAAATTACTTACCTATTCCTAATGTTTTTTTAATTAGGTATCTAGTGATGCCACTTACTGGATCAAAAATTTCCAAAATCTAGGAAAACATTATTTTTGTGCCCCACTGTAAGAAGTGGCATCATTAGATTGCTCCTTTAAACTAAGATATAAATGTAAAAGTGATGGTTTAATAAAAAATATATTTGTCATTTTATATAGGAATACTTTTTATATACATGGATTTTAAATTTCACTTCCGGTTTAGACGGAAAAGTCAAAACAATGCCAAAAGTATAATGATGACGTCATTTTTGTCAAAACCGAAAATGATATGTAAAAAACCATCTACGTCGACATTGTACCTATATGACAGTTCAAGAATTTCCAGCATAATATACAGGAAGCGATTTTTTTAAATGAATTTTTTGCTATAATTTTTCTATTTTAGGTTAAAAGCTAAAAATAAGGAAGTTTTCTTGAGTGGTAGTGATTTTTTTAAAATTCTGAAATAGGAAATAATTTTACATTTTACGCCTTTTTTTCTATAATTTTTGTATATTTAGTTTTTTACCATTATGAACGGTTTCGGATATATCGATCTTTGTCACACTATCGAGCCACCTTGTATATGCAGAATGTTTATAAAGTATTTGTACAAACTTTGTACGGCAAATGTTTGACTAATTTGAACATAGAAAGTTTATTTGAACTGAAAAGCTTCCTAAATACCTTTTTTTTTAATTAGAAACCAATGTTTACATATCAGAATCATTTTCATGGAAATTTCACATCTGGTTGAAATTAAAAGTTTTTTTTTCTGCCCTCAGAGTACTCAGTATTGTAATTTTATATGCTTCTTCAAAGAAAATTTAAATATTTCCTATCACTAAAATGAAGCGCTATAAATAAATAAACCCCTACATTTAAAATATCCTTTTTAATCAAATAATTTAAATGTACATATTAAATGGTATATTTTAACAAAAATTGTTTTATTTATTTGTAAGTATTAAAAAAATATATATTTTATTTAAGATTGCTTACTTTAAATTATTACTACCAAAAAAAGCAAGTCCAGCAAGACTCTTGCAGCAAGACCAAGACCAAGACCAAGACCGGGTGGTGCAAGACCAAGACCAAGACCAAGACTTTCTTTGGGATTGCAAGACCAAGACCAAGACCAGACTTCAAGACCAAGACCAAGACTAGCCCGGTCTTGGGCTTGGTCTTGCTTTGCTCATCACTAGAAAAATAAATATACATGATGTCCAAAACCTTATGAGACCAGTTAGGCATATATTACGAGTCATAGAAGAAAACGGACCCTTAGCGGCAATAAATTAAATTATTTTTGTATAAC
The DNA here is from genome assembly GCA_019359885.1 of Listronotus oregonensis. Lineage (NCBI taxonomy): Eukaryota > Metazoa > Arthropoda > Insecta > Coleoptera > Curculionidae > Listronotus > Listronotus oregonensis. The sequence continues at coordinate 8,236 of JAHBCN010022456.1, forward strand.
AATGATTGATTTAATAATATAATAAGTTTAAAAAAATAAAAGTTTATTTGGATAGAAACAAGTAGTTTCAATTTTTTTCTCAAAACTTATGTAACAGGGGTTAATATTAGTATAGATACAGTGGTGAAAGACGATAAATAAAAAAATTAATAAAAAACTAATTTTGTGGTTTATTGATTACAAAACCGATTTAATTAATAAAGTTTTTAAAAGGTTTATGTACCACCTGATATTAAAGGAGATTTTTTAAATTAAAAACAACGCTATTGGCAAAGTTTTCAAAGCGTCTTGGCCCGTTCTTCAAAGTTAAATTATATTAATAAATAATGGAATTTTATTTTTTTTTTGATTCAATAAGTTAAATAAATCACTGAGTTGGAAAATTTAATTTTAAATAAATTTAAATTTGGATTTCCTTGAATTGTTTCAAGAAATAGATTACCAAGGCGATACATGTCCACGTTATGATGAATTTTTAGCGGAAAAATGTATTTTTGATTGCTTAAACCAGCATTTTTTTAAATTAACAAATACTTTTCTTCTTAGATGACAGTCATGCTTAAGGGTCTTAATACAGTTTTTTTAAAAGGTAATAGATATTACTTTATTTACATTGAGGTTAATAAAACACGGCAGTGTTTCTAGAAAAGTCAATGGTTTCTTGCGCCGATTACAATGGCTTTATTAGGAACATCTAAGATTCCCGAAAATATTAAAATTTTATTTTCAGTCATAAATAAATATCGAGAAAAGTAAAACCATGTATAAGTTCTTAATCTTATTACTTATAATCATGCTTTCAATAATTTCATTCAATTGTTTTGTTAAATAAGAAAATTGTTGTCGTTCAAATTTAAATTTATTTCATAATTTTACACATTTTATATTTTACAGTTTTGGTTATAGATAAATAGGTATTTTTATTGTTTGGCCTTCTTCAAAGAACGAACCAATAAGAAGGAAATTTTGGTCGATTTAATAATTTCATTATTTCTTCATTGATTGATAGATTGATTGATAAAGTAAATACACAAGTTGAGGTTTTGTCCGCCTCGACACTGCAGCCTACAGGGCTTGTTGTATCTCTTGTGTATTTGTTTCAGTTAAAAAGGTTTGACACCTTAGACAGGTGTAGTAGCCCTTTTACTGTTCTTTTCTGGTCTCCAGCCTCCTGGTGGTTAGTGTCCACCATGAGGTTTTGATTTGTTCTCCAGTATGTAAGTGCAGGGCACTCATATATGATGTGAGAGGCTGTCTCTTCCTCTCCGTCACATAGTCTGCAAATGGGTTCTTCTCTATAGATGCCCATAGTGTGCATATGTTTTCTTAGGGTGCAGTGTCCGGTTATTAATCCTGTCACTATCCTAATCTGATTCCTATTTAGTTTTAGTAGTTCACTTGTCAATGCTTTCGATGGTGAGTCCAGCATTGATTTACTGTGATTTTGCCTTGAATGTGGTTCCAGTATGACTGATGTTGTGTTTGAATCCACCGAGTCATGTAGCCACGAACCGAGGCTTTTGGTATTCCAAAACAGGTTCAGGACCCACAAACATTGCTGCGGAGCCTCGCCTGGCCAGGGAGTCTGCATTTTCATTGCCCTGTATTCCCTGTGTCCTGGCACCCAGGAAAGTGTAACTTTGTTGTGGTTAGCCAGGTTTAGGAGGCATTGCAGACAGTTCCAAACCAACCTTGAGTTGACTTGTTGGGATGCCAAAGCTTTTATGGCCGCTTGACTATCAGAGAAGATAGTAATGTCTCTGCCCTTATATCTCCTCCTCAAGTTCTCTCGCAGACAAAGTTCAATGGCATATATTTCCGCCTGGAAAACAGTGGCATATTTCCCCAGGGAAGCATAAGCATTGAACCTGGGGGTCATACCATGTATTCCTGCGCCGGCTCCATTGTCAGTCTTGGATCCATCGGTATACCAAACCAAATTCCGAGACTGACCAGGAGATCGCTCACTACCGCCCCAGGTAAGCTGGGTCTTGTATGGTCTGTGTGTATTTATCCGTTTTGGCATTGTATCACTGCTCATCTCAAATATTGGGTTTGTGATACTGCTCGTTATTCTGGTGTGTCCTAGGGCAGGCCCAGAGCACCAGTTGCCGTTACATTTCAGCCTGTATGCCCCAATCCTCGCCTCCGCCTTAATAATTATACCAAGAGGGGGAGGCTTAGTAGGGTTTCCATGGCTGCAGTTGGAGTGCTTCTAATAGCTCCCGTTATACAGAGACATGCTAGTCGCTGGATTTTGGATAACTCCAGCTCTGCTTTTCTCTGTTCTATTTTTGGCCACCAGATAGTTGAACCGTAGGTTATCATGGGTCTTACCACAGCAGTGTACAACCAGTGTACTATGCGTGGCTGAAATCCCCAATTCTTCCCCACAGCTCTTTTGGTAGCCATTAGAGCCATTTTGCCCTTATTAATCACATTCTGCATATGTGGATTCCAGGTTAGCTTAGAATCCAGAGTTAATCCAAGATACTTTACCTCCTGAACATAGCCGAGTGTGGTACCGAAGAAGTGAGGAGATTTTAAATCATCCAGCTTCCTTCGTCTAGTGAAGGGTATTAGCGCAGTTTTGCCAGGATTAACAGTAAGGTTTTCCTTGTTGCACCATCCCTCCACAATTCTCAGTGCCCTTTGCATAAGCTCCGAGGTTGTTTTGTTATGCTTCCCCACGACAAGTATAGTGATGTCATCCGCATACCCCTGGGTATAGAAGCCATTATTATTCAGTTCCACCAGGAGTTCGTCAACAACCATATCCCACAGTAGTGGGGATAGAACCCCTCCCTGTGGGCATCCTTTGACCACTGTTTCGCTGAATAACGTTGCTTGCGCTCGTCTGCCAAGTAACATGTTGTTTATCCACCTACAAATGGTGTCGTTAACATTATGTCTGGCAAGAGCCGCGGCCATTGAGTTGAAGGAGGTTCGATCAAAAGCTCCTCAATGTCAAGAAATGCAGCAAGTGCGATTTCCTTGTTGTTCAGTGCAGTTCTAATCTGGTCACCAGTTGATGATGAGCAGATTCGAGATTTTTCTGACTGATAGGCATGTTGGTTTTTGTGGAGTGGCCTCTCTGTCAGAGAGTTTTCCCTGACATACCTGTCGATCAGTTTTTCCATTGTTTTTATCATAAAAGACGACAATGTAATTGGTCTAAGTCCCTTTGCCTGGGAGCAGTCCTTACCCGGCTTTGGAATGAAGACCATTTTAGTCTGCTTCCATGCATTTCTTCATAAAAGCTATTCAATATTTATTCGTTATCGATATAATACTCAATAAAATTGTTTTTAAAACATTTTCACTAATACATTCTTAGTTTTACGATACTGTTCAAGTACCATTCGGTAAGTATTTTTTAAGTAAACATGTTATTTTAAAAATTTAATGTTTGATATTAATAAAAAAAATATGTAGTTAAAGTAAAAATTGATATTTTGCTATCACAACGTTAGTTTTAAGTTAAACGACTCATTGATTATATCAGCCTTGCTTGAAGCCATCAAAGTAAAAATAATAATATTTTGGTTAAAAATATATATTTTTTTAAAGAAAATCCTTTTTTTTAGAAGCTCAGTTCATATTTTTATTTTGCAAAAGGAAAACTAAATGAAATTTTTCCCTGGCAGTGTTTGTCAAGCACAAACATTATTTTACGCTCTCGATTGACACCTTTGCTTTGCGATGAAAAATTCAATAGTTAGTTCACTTTTCAATCTATTGGGAAATTGAAAATTTTATATACTACGTATAACTGCGCTAGATTGATATCGGCATATTTAAATATTGAAAGGCCGATTTTTATTTATTTTATCTACATCCGTTTACTTATTACATAGCTATTTTTCTTGTATTTGAATTTTGAGACTTATAATACAACTATAACCTAAAGTCCAAAATTTCTGTCAGTGACTCATTTAATACCGGCCACCCAACCGACGAAGCGGCTGAATGAAAATCTAACACTAGTAAATGATTTTTGCCTATGATATACTTTTCCGCTCAAATAACAGTGAACCGGCCAAAAGTTTCATCGCCACGTTGTCATAATTCGCAAAAATAAATCACCAGCCAGCGATCGCACTTAAAATAGCACGCCAATATGTATTGAAATCATTGTTATCGGGAAGACAATAAAAGTGGCAACACACATGCCTTAGTTTACAACTTGAAGAGACTTGAAAATAAGCGTATCGACAGGGTTTTCGTGCTGTTCGATAATTTTATTTAGTTATTATTGATTATGGACAGGTTTTGTAAGTTTAAATTTTAATTGCTATACAGGGTATTTTCTAAATATTATAAATTTCTAATAATTGTAGTATATAGATATTGTTTTGTGCCAATTTTATAATAGTTTATCTTATTTAGTGTATATAATTGTATATAAAGATTTAGTGTTGTTAAGTGCTTTTTAATTCTGTAAACTATGAATATTAACCAACCTTTAACTAGTTATCCGCCTATAAAAAAACTCAGTTAACGTTAAAAGAACGAATAATGGGTAAAAATTTTTACATGGGGTTCGGGAACGAAATCCAGAACTAACCACTTTGGATGCTGCAGAGATATGTGCAACTTTAACAAAAGTTAATTCGCTACGGTATTCAGAGTTTTAAAAGGCAAAAAATCAATATTAGTAATTATGCGGATACTGGAAAATGCGATTTTTTCGCTATTTTTTTGCACACTTTTTACTTTTCGATTGTTAAACATGAATCAGAAGCTGTTTTTTTGGCTGCCTCTTATAGTATTTAAAAAAAATAATTGAATTGTTTAATTCCATTTTACGACATATTCCTTTAAATTCTGTCATTTGCACGAAAACATATTTAAAAAACTCATACTATGTTAATATTAAAAAAACACTTAAAAAGTAAGGAAAAAACCTTAATTTTCAATAAAAAGTAGGTAAAACGTTTACGTTCGAATTCAACTCGAAATTTAAAATGTTGACCTGTTACCAGGTTGTAATAGTTTTCTTTATGACATTTTTATAAGGTATGCGAACCTTGCTTCGCTCGACCTCAATGTTTGATCAAAAATATTCTCGATATGGAAATCCTAAATATGGAACACGAAAGACCCGAAATAGTTATTGGATTCTACAAGCTGATGATCTCAGAG